>JACXGM010004609.1:0-10567 GCA_016801145.1 Umbra pygmaea | reverse complement strand
TATCCACTAGGCCACCGTGCCTGCAACTGTAAACCTATATGAATATACTGTATTATACTCAGCTCATATCCTAATCTTATGCTTGACTACTTGGTGTAGATTTGATGCAATCTGTCTATATGTTGTCCACAACACACAGCATCATGACACAAAGTAAACATCTCTGTATGTACATTTCGTTAGCTGTTTTATGTGTTCTGATCAGAAATCGCCTATTGCAGCAATAAAAGCACCAGTTTTCACTCCTATCAGTTAGAAAGCAGAATGAGCTTAAGTGAACATGTGTATCAGAATCAGTTTGTCATTTGTGCCAGTTACATCATGTTCCTATTACAGTGAACTGCTTAGTTACGATTCCTTTCCATGGACGACTGGTCGAAAATATGCTTCAAACTATCGGAGGCTACGATGTCCGACCTGGTACTAGATGAGTGTGCTAGATGGTTGTATGGCCACTGAGCATATATAGAAATATGTTAATTAACATAGGCATGTCCACAAATGTAAAGTATCACAAAGAAACCGATTTTAGATGTGCAAACAACATAATATGTCAAAATAATATAATGTACATAGGAGAAGAGTTTGCATACTATGTTAGTCGTTTCGGTGCAGGGATGAAAGGTAATCCTGAGGTTTAAGAGCCAATGGCACGCAATGCCTCTGCAGATGATGACCCACAGACAGTGGGCTGGACTTTTAGCTCCGCCTCGACACTTTGAAGACCGTGCGTGTCTGGCATGACTCACATTGAAGACAAGTCCTGCAGGAAGGTGTGAATAACTCATCCGATGAAAAGATGAGAATAGCAGCCTAGTCTGTCTGTCTATCACCTTTTCTGTAATTTAGTTACTTGCAATAGTATTGATATATTGGTTTGTTCCCAGTAGGTTATGAATATGAGGAAGAACTTCAATACAACCCATCCTGTCTTTGTTTTTTTACTGATGTACACTGTAATCCCCTGTGACATTCCTGTAACTAATATGAATTGGTTATGTGATGCCGTCTCTTCAGAGACAGTGAGCTCCAAAATTAATTGGACAGTGACAATGTTTTGGTTAATTTGGTTATGTGCTCTAGCACTTTTAATTTGAAAAGATAAAATGACAATTACGTTGAAATGCAGACTGACAGCTTTAATTTGAGAGTACGTTCATACATATCAGACGAACCGTTTACAAATCATAGAATCTTTTGTACATAGTCCGCATGCCATGACTGCTGGAAGTCTGCGATGCATCGATATCACCAGACACTGGGTAGCTTCCATGGTCAGTTATGTAGGTGAGTATGTGCAAGAAGTGTTAAGGTTTTGTTCAAGGCACTAGGGCATAAACAGGCTAGTAGAGGGGTAGAGACAACACGTGCAATGGTCTGTCAGTAGGTACAAAAGTAATGCTTTAAAGGCAGTGAGGGGGACGGTGGACTCGAATTTCAGGGAATTTTGTAGTTCGGTCCAATCATTAGCAGCAGAGAATTGGAAGGATAGGTGGCCAAATGAGGTGCAGGCTTTTGTAGCAAACAGAGAGATATCTATAGGTTGAGAGTGGGTGAAGGTAAATGGACTGCATATAGCGCATATTTCTGACCAACAATGGCCACCAAAGCGCTTTACATTGCCTCACTCTCACCCATCCATTCACACATTCATACACCGACGGCGGTGTCAGCCATGCAAGGCGCCAGCCAGCTTGTTGGGAGCAACTGGGGTTAGGTGTCTTGCTCATGGAGGACCCGGGGATCAAACCACCAACCTTCCGGTTGCTAGACAACCTACTTGACCCACTGAGCCACTGCCGCCCCGGGTGATGGTATGAAGATTCCCTTCTAGGTCTATTGAAGCATATTTGCGTCAAAGCTGATAATCTCCCGAACCGTAGACACTAGACACTAATGCTAGACACTAATCGTTGATACCTTTGGAAAGGGGAGATTCTGTTGCAAATAATGAGTGGATTGTTTATGTGGTTCCATAGAGTCTGACATCGCATCTCATATCGCATGTTTTACTGAAAACATTACAGACGGGAAGCAGGTAGTGAAAATGATAAACATACCAAATCTGCAAGGACATCATGCTGCACAAAAACAATTTTTGGAAAGGAGATATGGCTGGCTTTATAAAAACAGGAAAATAGTAAGAAATATGTACAACATATTGATATTGTCCTGTTTGTATGTCCCCCAAACATTGTCACACTGAGTTCAGGAGACCTGGGGGCATGCCAAAATGGATTTTACAGCCTTATTCGTCTGTGGCTCACCCACTTGGGCAACTTGAAAAGACCACATGGGCAACTTGAAAATACATTTTGTATGGATGTGAAACACATGGGGTTGGGGGTACTTAAGGGGGATCCAGGAGGTAGCGCAGGAGTTGTCATGTGAGAGATGAAGGGAGACGACATGAGAAATGCTCACTCTGTTTAAAACTAATAAAGCTTGTTGAATAATTGCAGAGTCCTGATAATTCTGTTTTTTCTTATCCAAAAATTATTTAAGTAGATATGATTTTTTACCACAATACAAGTGTGTAACAAGGGCCATCCAACTAGTACGTAGAGGTTGCAATAATGGATGTTATATGGGGCATTGGTAAACGCATGGCACTGTGGTGCAGTATACCACATCCAACTTCCTAAGGATAAGGTTTGAGGCAGTTCTGTAGACAACATCAATGAAGTCAAGTATTGGAAGGATTTTAATTTTCACAAGAGCATGTTTGGCAAGAAGAGTGAATGGCCTGTACTGCGGCCATCTTCAGTTCCTGCTTGCTTCAAGGAGTTATTTCCCTCAGACTCCTCTTCAGCATGTAAAATGCATGTTCAAATGAATTCAGATCCATTGATTGATTCAGCCAGTCAAGTATTGTGCCAAAAGACCCAGTAGAGCGAGGAAGATCACTGTTGTGGATTACCGGAGAGTACTATCTATAGTGAAAAAACTCACCAACAGCCCAAAAGATCCAAAACACTCCTGGATGCATAGATATGTAGAACACTACATCGGCATGACTGCAGATATTACACTACAAACCAAACCACTTATTAGCCTGAAGAACAAAAACGCGAGATCACAGTTCGCTAAAAAGCATCTAAAAAGCCCCAACAATTCTGGTAAAAATTATTGTGGACAGATGAGATAATGATGTATAAAAGGTTCTATGATTTCTAAATGGTTCATCTGATATGTATAAATGTACCCTCAAATTAAAGCTGACAGTGTGCAATTCAACCTAATTGTCATTATATCCTTTAAATCTCAAAGTGCAGCATACAGACCCAGAATAACCAAGAAGGGGTCACTGTCCAATGAATTATAAAGCTCAATATCTATGCTCAAGACGAGTGACAAGACACACAGAACCTACTGTATATGATTTAATTGGTATGTTCCCATCACTGTTGGTCAGCATCCCCACTTGGCACAAGGCATTTTAAAGACATCTATTCAATGTCTTTACAACCAAAAAGATGTCTTTTCAACGTCTTGTCAATGTCTTGTGCCCAGTGGGTCATGCTTCATGGCAATTTTAACCTAAATTGGCATTTTACATTTTAGAAGACTGTTATTTAGAGCAACTTAATTTAAAGAGAGCCTGATACAAAAAATATTTGAAATTATTGTGTTTTGGAGTTACAGTGAAACATCCATTCTGATCCAGTTCACTGCACATGTCAAATTTTGGGATTTTTTACAGCTCTAAATCTCTTCAAATACGGTTTGAACTTTGTAAAACCCAATTATGAGAAATATGACCATTTGACAAAGGCTGTCACTGTCAAACCCTGACACTATGCGCGGTTGTAATTCTATTCAGCGTTGTTGGTAAGGTGTTCAGTTTGGGGAAGATGGATGGGTGGTTAAAGGGAACACTGACGAAATACTAGAATTCATTTTACTTTCTGGCTCATCACTTAACTCTCTCACTCGGAGAGAACAGGGTAGAGCTAGCGGGAGTACAGTGTCAGCTGGAGACAAATATTCCGTGCAGAAAAATGTTTGAATACAACTTTGTGAAATAATGATCATTTGCGTGAAAAACAAATGTTCTTTCACAAAAATTATGCATTTTCTATAATAAATGCCAGTTGTGTGGTCAGTGTACCCCTTTAAGTAACTGGTCATTCACCCCGGTAGTGATGTTTTTTGTTTTGTTCCCTTCCAGACAGGCGATATGTGAATGTTTGTTTTTTGTAATGTTAACAATGTCAGTGAAATTATGCCTAACATTCATTTAAATAAGCTGATACCTAACTTTAACCATGACTGTAAATTGTTTCAATGCAATTTGAATCACAATGGAAGGTATGGACTATGGAATGTACAATGATTGCATGAAGACTGCGGCGCAACATAATAGACCAATTAGATTAAAGAACAACATAATAGACCAATTACATTAAAGAACAACATAATAGTAAAGATGAAGTTGCATCGTAATATCTTTTGGCATATAACTTTAGTCATGTTTTCAAAATGGTTTATGAGATGTACAATTGCATTTTTAGTACAAAATAAGGTCTTTCCTGCCTCTGTTTCAAAATGAATTGCATTGTTGTTGTGCTTCTGTATCACAAAAGTGAGGGGTCATGTATAAAGTTTAGTCCCTTCAAGATGGGTGAGGTGGTACCATCTTGGATGCTAAATGTGGTTTCTTGAATATTGATTGGTAATGTCTGAGAAACCGCATGGAGTGTATTCTTGTATTCTCATGCAGTCAAAACCCTTGCACCCACCCAAAAGGGAATTATAATATTTTTTTTATTGGATTTAGCATATTTCAATGTTTGAAAGTGTTGGACAAACGATTTTTGGGTAAGAGTTACATTTTACATTCAAGTAATTTTTGCTGTTATCCAGAGCAACTGACAGTAAGTGCAGAGCAACTAAAGAGCAAAGTAAAGTACTTTGTTCAACGACACAATGATATTTAGCACAGACAGGAATCGAACCAGCAAACTTCTGAATACAAGTCTGACTCTAACCACTAAGCTATCTGTCTCCCTTACTCTTTACTCTTTAAGGTGAAATCCCCTGCTTAAGGGTAAATAACATTTTAATTGTTTGCTAGGGATTCAAACTAGCAACTTTTAATTTACAGCTCAATGCTCAAATCACTAAGCTTGTATTCGGAAGTTTCTATTTAATATGAGAATTAAAGATTCGCATACATGCTGCCCCAGAGACCTGATGAATATTAAATAGAACTGACTTTTATAAACCTACTTTATGTGTGTTCTGACATTGCTTTGGGCAGCAGTAAATGTTACGATGATGTTGTCCCTTCCCCAGCTGACAAATGACAAGCAGATTCTTGAATTTTCAAGTGTCTCTTACTAAATCAAAATGTCTTTTACAAGGATGGGCTGCCATCTGTTTCTAGGAGTTACCCTTAAAATGTCCCAGATGGAATGAATGATGATATCTTGCCAAAAAGTTACCGTTTACACACACTTCATCTAGCAGGTTGAGAAAAAGCATAGTCAAGAAAATGTAGAGTTCAAGTTCAGATTTTTAATTGGGACAAGGGTCTGAAACATTCTATATTGACAACTCGGTAACCTACAAATAACGGAAATTATGAGACAACCCGCTGTTTAAAAAATTGGATTTGTAATATAAATGTGTGTATCCAATGTGATGAGCTACTTATTGCTTTAACCTGGCCAGTTATTGAGAGGTTAGCAAGCTGGGAACTGTAGGAAAATTGCATGATGAGTGCAGTAAAGTGGCAGATGGACTATAATGTCTACCAGAGATGCACCAGCACATCCTGGACTTTAAAAACCTGTTAGACTTTGTATGTTTGTGTAGCAACAAACTGTGTTTCGCATTGGCATACTCTGACCATCAGTCTGTGTAAAAGAGGGTCTGAGCTGGATAGGTTTTTGTGAGACAAGCAGATCCAGATCATCACACTATAGAGTTTTTGAGTATTTGTGAGTATTTGAATATTTTGAGCCACAAAATGTAATCATCTACATATGAAATCCTGAGACACCTAATCAGGAGTGAATAAACAATACACAGTCCTTCAGTGAAGTGAATTGATTAACTTTGTACAAACAGGCAAGTACTCTGATGAAGATTTCCCTTCTTAATTTCTTTTGAATAGAGGTTAAATACTTGTAAATACTTGAATCCAAAAGTGTAGCGACATGGAAATGTAAACACTGCCCAAACAATTTTACATTTGTTATTGGAAAGACTACAGACATGATTTTTAAATATTAACTTGATTCAGTTAACATTCAAGACAATAGGGGGGTCCACGTGGCATAGTGGGCTAAGTTGCTGCATTGCACGACAGTCCATATCCGGTTTGGGTTAACTAAATCTGATTATTTATCCTGCCACGTCGCTCTCCAGCAACTCCTTGTGTCCAGATCGGGCGTCTGCGAGTTTAATCGCAGAAGTATGGTTGGTGAATGTAATCATCTCGTGCATGATCCGACTAAAGGCTTCCGTGTTGGATGAGCAGTGTGAAAACATTTGGCGGCTGGGCGATGTGGTTGGACGCCATCCCACAGTTCTGCCAAGGAGTTGTGGAGCTGCCGAAAAGGCAGGATTTGAGAGGGAATTGGGTGGGAAGACAATAATAAAAAACATTAAAGACAATACATTGGTAATAAAAATGTCTGACACACAAGCTTTCACATTCTAAGTCAATAATCACTGTGAAATTTAGAAAACATATTCCATGGGACACTTGTGCCCAAAATTTGATATCCAAAACAGATTGAGAAATAAATCATGCTCTAAAATGATATGCATGTGGCGGTGAGTGCTGAAATCTGATGACATGTTTTGTAAAGCAAAAAAGATAAATGGTTAAAAATCCAATATGTCATGTGTGTGAAAGAAAAAAGAAATGTGGAGGAATGTTCTTTGGCTGAGGATGCTTTGTGCCATCAAATTGTGCTCTGGTTGTTAGTTCTCTCTGGGTGGCAAGGATGATCAAGAACCAGAGGCAAAGGGTTCCAGTTGGACATCCCTCAGCAGAATTATACTCTTGCTCTGTAAGAGTGCTTGGGCTGGAGGAAATGGAGGCTGATGGTATATGCTACAAGGACAGTTCCCAAACACAACAGTGTAATTAAATCGAGCACCTTTTCACTGACGATGGTAATAGCTGCATATTGATGGATTGAGTAAACAACATTGCCTTTATTGACTTTGCATAGTTTTTTAAATGTTATTTCCCAACTGTTGCTACATCCCAAGTGTTGCTACATCCATTATTCATAGATGCATTATTGCACTTAAGATCATGCTATGGTTTAACTAACTTTAACTATTTTATTTAACCAGGTAAATTGACTAAGAACAATGTCTTATTTACAGCGACGACCTGGGTGCCATTAGTGTAAAGTGTCTTGCCCAAAGTGATAAACTGACAACCTTCTGATTACAAGTCTGACTCCTTAACCACTGAGCCATCTGTGGCCCTAAGTAATGGGAATTGATGTTAATTCTACATGGCATAGGTTTGGCAAGGTTTATTTTCAGACAACAGAGGTATAGCTTAGAGCACTGTCTGCCTGCCTGGGAAACATCCATCACCATGATTCAGGAGCCTGGAGACCCAGTGGGCAGATGCTGGGTACTCCCTTTGGAAAAGGATGTTTGTGTTGACTGTCCATTTTCTCTACAAGTGTTTCCTGGTTTGCCCTGAGAACCTGCTTATGTAATGGAAAGGATTGGGTCATTCCCTTTGGACAATGTAAGCTATATTATTAGAATAGCAGATTTCCCCATCCATCGTTTCCTAACATGAGATGGCCTAGAAGTGGTTTTCCGAAGGCGCCCCTACCCAAAGCCACTTAGAGTAAGTACAGGGACATCCCCCTGGAGCAACTTATGGTAAGATGCCTTGCTCATGTGCACCACAAAATAACAAAAAAAACTGAAGCATAATATTAATAGTGACGTATTTCACATTACTCTTTACTGTAGCTTTACAAACATTTTTGGGAGCTCATTAAAATGTCAGTTGCGTCTTGTATCAGACTGCATCTTGGCTAAGCTACAGAACCCTAGTTACCTCTCTCAGTTTCCTCCATGTTCCAACATGTCGTTTCACACAGAGATTCCATCTGAAGCGACTTTAGCTTGGTGTTGCAGGTTGGCTGGTAAAGCCATCAACCTGTTATGGCCAGAGCCAGATAAATCACCTTATAATAACAGACGTCAGCAGGTAAGAGGGAGGGCAAGCTACCTGCCGTAAATCTCTTGGCCTGCTTCCACTTTGGTGTGGGGAACAGCGTGTAATCTGCTGTATCTCTGGAGCAACCTTCTCACCCCATATCACCAACCCAACACTCTGATTTACAGCTGTATAAAATGTCTTGTCTTATTGTAGACCTTGTTTCCTGTATACTGTGGGTTTTGTTTGGTCATGGTAGAATGCTTTGTATCTGATGCACCATTCCTCGCAAGAAGAAAAACGTTAGCCTCCTGCTTCAACATTGGGCTTGGGATAAAAGGATATTTACCTTTCTAACCCAGTGAGCAAAACATAGATGACTGTCCAATAAGTAGCTACATCTTATACATATAATTATTCCCTATTCAAATTAAAAATTCTATCTGAATTTCTAGGAAGGGAATCTAAGACAACCAGTGGTTTACAGATGTTGTGATGTCATTCTCAAGATGGCATCTTGTGTCTCTTTCAGTAGCATGATGAATCGGCTGTTAAACCATCCCCTAACATGCAATCCTAAGCAAGGTAGGGTTGATAGATGAGGCAAACAGTGCTGAGTTCTCAGGCAGAGCTCCAGAGCCAGGTTGATGGGAGTACAGTCCCATATACCACTATTTAAGGATGGTAAACATACTGAAATTTTGGTGGATGGATTAGTTTTATTCCGGTCTCATGTTCCCTTAGCTATAGGTCGATGTACAGTACGTCGCTATTGTTCTCAAACGTGGTTTTCAAAGTAGCCTATTTCTGATGTTGAGTCAGACGGTGGCAAAAAGAGAGAACATTAGGCTATTCCGACTCCTCGCACAAGAGAATAATTAATAATAATAATAAATAATAATTATGTTAATTTTTTATAGCGCCTTTCAAGAACCCAAGGTCGCTTCACAAAATGATGCAAACACTTATCAGACAGAAGGACATGCAGCCTGCTTATTATTAGAACAAGCAAAAAAGCAAATGGAGACAACAAATGAAAAAGACACAACATGGAGGGCAGAGAAATAAAATGATAGATAATTATTTACTGAGTGTAGTGTAAATTTGAGTTTTAAATTGAGATTTGAAGGTCTGTAGGTTAGGGATGGCAAGAAGGTCAGAGGGCAGCTTATTCCATAGCTTAGGGCCTACAACACTAAAAGCCCTACCACCCACAGTAGAGAGTTTATATCTGGGTACGACAAGCAGATTGTCATTGCTAGATGTAAGGGTCCGAATGGGAACATATGGTTGCACTAACTCAGCAACGAACTTTGGTGCAGCGCCGTGACAGGCTTTATAAACTAGGACTAAAGTTTAAACTGGATGCGATTGACCACAGGAAGCCAGTGAATTTGGAAAAGGATAGGAGTGATATGTGCAGATTTTATGTTAAATGTTAGGGGTCGAGCAGCAGAGTTTTGTACCATTTGAAGGCGATGTATAACTTTGGTGGATAGGCAACTGTATAAGGAGTTAAGGTAGTCCAATCTGGAGGTTATAAATGCATGGATAACAGTTTCCACATCTCCAGAGTTAAGAGAGGGGCATATACGAACAATATTCCGCAAGTGAAAGAAACAAGATTTAACAGTATGACTGATGTGTGAGTGAAAACATAACGAGGAATCGAACAAAACTCCCAGATTCCGCACAGTTATTGAAGGCCTAATCTTGACACCATGAATATCAATTAAAATGTCATTTCCGGGTTGACTCTGTGATTTAGGGCCAATCAACAGAAGTTCAGTTTTCCCAGTATTAATCTCCCGGCAAAATAATACAGCCAAATGCTCCGTTCCAGTACTGTCGCCCAAAGACATGTTATAAGGAATATGAAGAAACGTTTACAACGAAACGATTAACCGAACAAAAATAAAACAACCTATAACGTATAACGAACAACAATTTACAAACAACGATTAACGAATTTACAAATTATATAGTTAAAGACGAAATCCCATGTTTCTCAGTTAATGGTTTTGTTATTTATATTCATTGTCGTATTTGTGTATTGATTTTGAAACCAGATATAAGTGCTTCTGGAATTTACGTTGGATTTCTATACTCCCGTTGTGCACCACCAAATACAATTGGTTAATAGAAGGACAACTATCAAAATGCACAGACTAAATGTTTTTTGAGGCAAAACCCAAGGGTTTGTTTTACAAAACAGATTTAATTGACCTATCGCCGGCCCCTCCCCCAAAACTGCCATTGTCCAATCACACATCATAGCAACCGTAACAATGTGAGCAGGTCCGACAAAAATTGACTCCAAGCAGGACGGTAAAGCGGTGCGCCAACAGCATTTGTAAATCGGACACTAGATACCCCGAGAGATTGTCTGGAGGAGATGTGTTCTTTCCCTTCCCA
>JACXGM010004608.1:0-37438 GCA_016801145.1 Umbra pygmaea | reverse complement strand
GGGAGGCAGCAGCCAATGATGCGCTCCGCTGATTTCACCACCCTCTGAAGGGCCTTACGATCAGCAGCGGAGCAGCTGCCGTACCAGGCTGTAATGCAGCCTGAGAGGATGCTCTCAATGGTGCACCTGTAGAAGTTTATTAAAATCCTGACAGACATGCCAAACTTCTTGAGTCTCCTCAGGAAGTATAGGCGCTTTTTTTTTTAGGGGCGGCCATTGTGCTGATCTTAATAACTACAGACCTATGTCAAGGTCACACACGCTCAAAACAGAGCATTGGCACTAGATAGAAACAAATTGCTTTCTCATAAAAGAGAACGAGAACAGACTCAAAAGCCCTACTTTTTTACAAAATACAGCAAGGAAGGAGTTCAAATTAAACAAGTCATTAAGCATAATTGGGACATCATATTGAGTGACGATGCGTTGTGTGAACTGTTCAAAGAAGCTCCTGGTGTCAGTTTCAGATGTGCCTTTCACAATTAAGGACTAGTTGGTAAGGAGCCATCTCTGCTCCGAGACGCGACACCTGGATACAACCACCAAAGGGTCATTTCTGCTGTGGACATTGCAATCGCTGTGGCAACATGGTCAAAACTGGTTCCTTAAAGAATGTTTTTAAGAACAAGACTTACCCAATCACCAGCTTCATAAATTGAAATTCCAGCCATGTGTTCTACAGGCTTGAGTGTCCTGGTGGATGCTTTTACATAGGACTCACTCACTATGCTATAAACATAGGCAACCTCAACTACCCTTTGACCAAACATTACTTAGACGCCAAGCATGGGAGTGACACCACCCTCAAGGTATCGGAGATTGAAGCTGTCTGTAGTGATGCAAGGGGTGGTGACAAACTGAAACGGCTTAAGCAACATGAGACTTCCTGGATTTACATGCGCAAAAAAACTGATCATCCAGGTCTCAATTAAGATATTTTTATAGGGTTTCAGTGGACATTTCAGGAAACACTTTCAGTCTGGAGAAAGATCTGGAGAAATGTAAAGACAAGAAGAAAGATGCATATCTAAGTTTGCAGTGTCACATTGGTCACTCAATCAGGATAATTGGAACTTTGGCCCAGAAGCCATTAACCGCTTGAAGTGCAACCAAACGGATAACAGTATCGTTCTATGAACCAAAATGGAGGAGGATCTTTCGTCTGTCATATTTCTTCTGTCTATTCAAATTTCTATAATGATTGCTTGCACCATATATTGTGTCATGCACAGCTGATACCACATCCCACATGCCGAGGCTTTTAGTGGGGACAGAGCCAATTAACGTAGCACTCATGCTAGCTCTACCCTGCTCTGCCAGAGTGAGAGAGCGGCCTGATGAGAGACAGTGGCGAGTATGTCAATTTTGTGGCCCCAATCAAGGTTATCAAAAAAGTATTGGCTGCAGATATTGCACTGAATGGTTATAATATCTTCAGATCAGATGGAGGGGGTTTGGCGATCTTCGCCAAAGTCGACCTATCTGTCTCTGCTGAAATCAAACTCTGTACCAAATGAGTTTGAGTTTTTAGCCTTAAGTTAGGTATAAACTGTATATTGATAGGTGTATATCGCCCACCCTCTGCCAAGAAATGTTTGATAACCCAATTAACTGAGCTGCTAACATCCTATATGTCATCTGAAGTGGTTGTCCTATGCGACTTTAATCTTGAATTGGTTACTCAAACCATTTGAAGGAATTGTGTATTGGGCTAAATCTGTCTCACCTGATTACTACACCAACAAGGCGTAATCTAAAGGATTTTCTAGGACTACAATTATTGATTACATTTTGACAAATGTACCTGAACACTATTAGTCAAATGGTGTACTGCCTCTAGGTATTAGTGACCATTGCCCTATTGTATGCATCAGAGGTGTACTGCCTCTAGGTATTAGTGACCATTGCCCTATTTTAATGCATCAGAGGTGTACTGCCTCTAGGTATTAGTGACCATTGCCCAATTGTCTGCATCAGACGTGTCAGAAATCAGAGAGCAAATCCTCGCATTGTGACTAAAAGAAACTTTAGAAATTTCTGTGAACATGATTTTTTGCAAGACCTCTTTCTATGTAAGCTTGACTGCATCTCAACCATCCCAACTGAGCAAGCTCTAGAGTATTTCTGTAGCGTTTTTAACTCCATTACGGATAAACATGCTCCATATATATAAGATTTAGGATCAAAAACAGATCCAATCCTTGGTTTAGTCATGACATCTCTGATGCTATGCGTAAAAGAAATGTGGCATGGGCCAAAGCCAGATACTCAGCATCAATTTCTGACTGGCAATCTTTAAAAAAACAGAGAAACCTGTCCATAAGGCTGGTACGAAAGGCTGAATACTATGTACAATTGTTGAATCCCTAAAGAATAATTCCTTCCGGTGAATTACCTAAAGAATAATTCCTCCGGTGAATTACCACAACAGATAATGTGGGATTACTGATCAAAATAGAATTGTTGATTTATTTAATCTACATTTTATTGCTGCAGGCTCTCTTTTTGAAAGAACTTTCACTGCTATCAGTGGTGAAAGTGAAAGGGGAACAGGTGGTACAGTTAATCAAGCTTTTATGGAGGATCTCTCAGTTGGTTGACAGACCGGGTTTTGAAGTTGAGTCTCTTCTCTGTAAATGATGTGCATGATGCTATGTTAGCTATTTATACCAATACGGTAGCAGGAGCAAAGAAACTTGACCTAGGATTGCTGGTTAGTGCTGCACCACTGATTTCTAAAGCTCTGATGCATGTGTTTAATTTAACTTTAACTACTGGAATTATTCCAAAGGTATGGAAATCTGCCTTTACACAAGGGTGGTGACACTAGTCAACTGGAAAACTATTGTCCAATTTCAAAATTATCCTGCTTAGCAAAAGTATTGGAATCTCTGGTAGTTGCACAGCTTCTGGCATTTTTAGAAAAAAAATTGCATTTTAAACTAATTTAAATCCGGCTTTAGACCTCTTATGGCTCAGTTTAGTTTACCTAATCCACATCTCTCTTATGGCTCAGTGTAGTTTACCTAATCCACATCTCTCTTATGGCTCAGTGTAGTTTACCTAATCCACATCTCTCTTATGGCTCAGTGTAGTCTACCTAATCCACATCTCTCTTATGGCTCGGTTTATGTAACCTATTCCACATATCTTATAACTCAGTGTAGTTTACCTATTGCATATCTCTTTTTAGCAATATTACAGCCACTACGTTAGTTGTTCTTAATGATATTGTGAAAGCAATAGATGAAAAAGAATATTGTGTAACTTTGTTAATTCATCTTTCAAAAGTGTTTGATACTGTGTATCTCTAAATAATTGTACCTTACTGGGTTTGGCTGAAGATACTTGCTTGTTGTTTAAAAATTATTTAAGTGAAAGAACCCAGGCCTTTGTTACAGCTGGAATTGAATCAAACTTCCTTGCTGTAGATAACGGAGTACCTCAAGGTAAAATGTCGTGTCCTCTATTGTTTTCCCTATATATAAATGACATCTGTAACACTGTGAGAACATGTAAGTATCATTTTTAT
Source organism: Umbra pygmaea (assembly GCA_016801145.1). Taxonomy (NCBI): domain Eukaryota; kingdom Metazoa; phylum Chordata; class Actinopteri; order Esociformes; family Umbridae; genus Umbra; species Umbra pygmaea. Next base: position 33,906 of record JACXGM010004608.1, on the reverse strand, counting down.
GCTGATGACACAGTACTTTATGCTGCTGCTCCATCCCTTGTGCAAGGTTTTGCAAATATTCAAATGGATTTTTTACTTCTACAAAAATCACTTACTGACATTAAATGTACAATATGTCGTTTTTGGCTGCTGGTGGTTCTATCAAAACAATAGCAAAATATGTACTTGGATGATGTTTGGAATTAGAGTGGGATTGTGGGTTTTGTTATCGTCATCAATGACAACCTTCCAAATAAATGTTCACTGACAAATTTATGTATTGTTAAAAATATTATAACTTTATTCACCTTATGTTTGGTGGTTCCCTAGAACTTAGAACAACTAGAGCAGTCAAAGGTTATATGACGCCACTGACGGAAGACAAAATGAAACATCCCGTGTCTTCAAATTATATTACAAATTTCTCTGGGTTTGAAAGTTGGTGGAAACATTTAGGATAATATAAGTACACAACTAAAAAATATATGTATTATAGGTATAGTGATGTTTGCTTTTTTAATGCAAAGTATGTATTTTGTTATTGTTTTGGAAAACTACATATTGTACCTTTAAGTTGGTAATAAATGCAAGTAAAACAAAATACATACTTTTTTCTAGAGCCAGAAATCAACATCAGGATAACCTTGAACTTTGTACGATGGATGATTCTGTCATAGAGTGTTTTCCCTCTTACAAATACCTTGGGATATGTTTAGATGAGATTCTCTCTTTCAAAAATCATATAAATGAATTGGTGAAAAAGCTGAGAATTAAAATTGGTTTCTTCTATAAAAACAAATCTTGTCTGTTTTACCAGAATAGAGTTGTTATTGTAGAAGCTACTTTTATGTCAATACTTGACTATGGTGATCTACTATATATGCAAGCCTCAACATCAGTGTTGAAACCGCTGGATGCAGTCTATCATGCGGCTTTGCGTTATATTACTGATGCAAATTTCCGCACTCATCACTGTGTTTTCTATTACCTATTTGGCTGAGACCTGTTGGTTTCCAGGAGAGACAGACACTGGTTGATCTTTGTATACAAGGCTATAACGAATAAACTACCAAATTATCTTACTTAAACTGGAGAAAGGGCACGTATTATACACACTCAACAGATTGGTTGGTCTGGGATGTTCCCAGGGCTCATTCTGAGTTGGGGAAAACTGCTTTTGCGTTACCTTATTTGTGGAATGTCATGCAAAACAGTTCATATTAAATGCTTTGGTTTCAAAGGAGCATTTTGAAGCCATGTTAAATGAACTATTTGTTGATGGTTGACTATGTTTGCATTACAATAGCTCACATCTACCAAAATCCTGTCATACGATTTTGGAAAATTGGTTTATTTGATTAATTCACTGTTATTAGTTATTAATTTCTGCATTAAGTATCTTGTTCTTAAGAAATGAATTATGTGCTACCACCAACTCCAAACATAGAAGTTGTGTATTAATGGAACTCTCCAGACCCCTAAACAGTTACAAATTGTTGTACGTCATGTTTCATACACCACAGTCACTAACATTTTTAAAACTACATGTAGATTACATTGATTTTCTGATCTTTATTGTCCAGTTTTATTCTCCAATCAACTCAATTCAAAGACTGACTAGATTCAAATCTAACAGTTTATAGTTTTGTTGATGTAACTGTGCAAAATTCCGAATAATACTCGCCGTTGCCAACATGTCGCGCGCCAATTCGACGTGAAAATGATGTTGATCTCGCTGGCGCACCAGGATTTTAAGTGCGCGACCAGAGGTTGTGCCCCACTTTATTTTATTCAGTGGCGTGGACTCAATTATGCTTGCAAATCCTGAAACAAGGCAGCAGGGGGCCCCACTCCACAAGGTGCCCCAAGCAATAGCATGGTATGCTTGTTGAGAAAACAGCCATTGAAAGAGATTTAAGAACTGTTGAGAAGTATATTCTATATAATCATGTTTAAATACAGTTTGAACAATTTAGAATGGTATTACTAGATGAGATAGATATTAAACAAAAGATAGATATTTATCATTGTTCCCCTTTAAGCTGGAAAAGAACAGTTCAACAACTCAGTATAGCAGTTGGAATTTAAATAAATGTTTTTTTCCATTGCAGAAAGGCAACAAACAAAACCCCAGAACATCAGCAAGTATAAAATATTGCTGAACAAAAATCTATTTTATTTTGAATGACTCAAATAAAATTCCTATGGTTACAAAAAACATTGCAAGTCTACATTTCAAAAACTTGAGACTGTATAGCTTTAGCATAACATTCCTTTTGGACCCCTTGGAGGTTTTCGTAGAATATGCGGGATGTTAAGCACCATTACCGTGATCCCAATAAACAATAACTTTGCGGGCTGCTTAAATAGTAAAGTCTGATCATGTTTTAAGCCTACATCATAGATTCCAGTTAAAAAGGTTTTGTCAATATCAACATTTAAAGTTCAGACAGAAAACGCCACGTTGAGATTAACAACACTTTAATAAATATAAAATGAACATAATGTACTAATACTTTGGCGAATGGTTCTACCCTAAGGTACACCAACATAGTTATTGTATACATTGCTTCTATTCACAACATGTAACTGCAGATATGATTATGAGCTTGGTACCATAGACTGTAAAAAACTGTAACAAAACCCCATCAGCGAACCAGAACCACACAGAACCAAAATACCCATACAGAACCAACAGGTGGTGGCGGGGAGAGCGCACTGAAGCAAAAACAAGCTTATCTTATGCCCATAGGCCATAAGCGCCTTGACGTCTATACGCCGTATAATAACCATGTCACTACACTGTTAACAGGTGTGCTGCCATCAGCTAATGATGACTGACACACTGACTTTCCTATCTGAATTTGCTGTGCTATTAACACCTCGAATAATGACGTTATACAAAACGGCACAATAGAAGAGCCACGTATGCTTAACGTATAAGCATAGTATTTGTTTTTCAATTGGATGAATTGCGTTTTACAATGTGAGCAATTACCACTAATTAAGTGCGCTTATAATGGCAGCATTACCTGAAATCTACATATACTCAGAGGAACGAAAGTACGATCTGCCTCAGCTGTGAAGTCACATGACACATGCCCATTTGACCACGTGACACATGTACACAACACTAGTTCATTTTCTATCTGTATGTGCGTACGATCATGGATATAGTAGGCAATATGAACGCAATGTTGGTGGCAGGATTTTTACTGTTTTTTGCTATGCCCAGCGAACTTTATAAAATTCCACCACACGAAGAAGTCGCGAAGATGGCCAGATTCGTTGCAAACCAGTGCGACTGGGCTTCCATGGCCACAATATCTACACACGAGCCTGTGCAAGGACAACCTTTTTCCAATGCCTTCTCTGTCAGTGACGGTCCGGTCGGATCTGGGACTGGGGTACCCTACATGTATCTTACCAGAATGGAGATCTCTGTTCAGGATTTGAAGGTGGGTTAAAGCAACATTTCTGTCAAAGCTTTTTTTATGTCAAGGCAATATTTACGTACTGTAGGTTCCATAGCCCCTAAAGTTTCGGAATTATGAAACTCCCATTTCCACACCATGAGTCAGCTTTGTGGTAATGACACAGCATTTTTGTAATGATTTCCTCATGTCTTAGTTTAGTCATATGTTGAAATTAATGACAATTGGATTCAGTTCTGATTGCATTTGAGACAAAAATATCAGACTATAAATTAAGCTCCATAATTAATTGCACAGTGACGATTTCGTTTGTTAATTTAGTTCTGTATTCTAGCACGTTGACTTCGAAAGGAAACATTGACAATGAGGTTTAATGCCGACTGTCAGCTTTAATTTGAAGGTATATTCATATATATTGGATGAACCATTCAGCACCTTTTGTACATGGTCCCCCCATTTTTGGGGACCAAAACGCATTGGACAGTGTATCATAATGTATAATAAAGTAATTGTCAATATTTGGTAGAATATCCTTTGCATGCAATAACTGCTTGAAGACTGCGATGCATCAACATCACCAAATGTTGGGTATCGTCCCCAGGGAACTCAATTATGCCAAAAGAGTATATAGACTGTGGACGACCACTGTAGATGATGACCCCCCTTACAACAGCCCAACAGTACCACTCCCCTGGATGTGGGTGAAGATACTACACCAGCAGGACTGCAAAGGGAACACTACAAGTTGCAAACCACTGATAAGACTGAAAACCAGAAAGGCCAGATTACAGTTTGCTAAAATGCACCTAAAAGAGCCCCAACAGTTCTGGGAAAAAGTATTGTGTACATTTGAGACAAAGATTAACATGTACCAATGTGATGGAAAGAGGAAATTGTGGAGAAAAAATGCCCATGCCCAAAGCATAACACCTAATCTGTGAAACATGGTGGAGTGGGTGTTATGGCTTAGGCCTGTATGGCTGCCAATGGAACAGGCTCACTTGTCTTAATTGATGATGTGACTGCAGACAGAAATAGAACAATGAATTCTGAAGTCAACAGAATTTTTTTGTCTGCTCAGATAAAACCAAAATGCTTCCAAACTCATTGGACGGCACTTTATCATGCAACAAAATAATGACCCTAAACATACTGATGGAGCAACAAAGGGGATTTGATGGCCAAAAAATTGAAAATCCTTGACTGGCCAGGTCAATCACCAGATCTGAATCCAACTGAACATGCATTTTTCATGCTGAAGAGGAGACTGAAGGCAATAGGTCCCAGAGGCAAGTAGGAACTGAAGATGGCTGAGGTACAGGCCTGGCAGGGCATCGCCAGGGAAGACACCCAAGGTCTGTTGATGTCAATGCATCACAGAATAATGCAATCATTGCATGCAAAGGATATGCAATCAAATATTGTCATTGTGTCCTTTCAAACTCAAAGTACTAGAAGAGTACAGAACCAAAATAACAAAGAAATGTTCACTGTCCTGTGACTTATGAGGCTCACTGGAAGTACTCTTCCAACATACAACCTAAACACAGGCCTAGGTTTCATAGTAATGTGTATATATATTTAAATACATCAAGAATAGTTAGATACCATAATGAGATTTTGATTGACGTGTTTGTGCCAGGTGAACCCCCAGGCCTCCTTGTCCATGTCCCTGGCCCAGACAGACTTCTGTAAGGACCAGGGGTTTGACCCTCAGAGTCCCCTGTGTGCCCACATCATATTCTCTGGCTTTGTGGTGGAGGCAAGTCTTATTGACAAAACAAACGAACACTTTCACACACACACACACACACACACACACACACACACACACACACACACACACACACACACACACACACACACACACACACACACACACACACACACCATAACCAGTTTATGATGTAGCTTCAGGACTGTTCATCTCTGTCTTTCAGATTAATGGCACAGAGGCTACCTTTGCCAAGAAAGCCCTGTTCAGCCGCCACCCTGAGATGGTAGAGTGGCCAGCTGATCATAATTGGTTCTTTGCCAAGATGAACATCACCAAGGTGTGGGTTTTGGACTATTTTGGAGGGGTGAAGACAGTCACCCCAGAAGACTACTTCAATGCTACACCATTCAAAATACACCACTGAGTGAGTAGCACTTGTTGTGGCTTGTTGCAAATGTCCTGTTAGTTTTAGTTGATCTTGTGCTCTGACTGCCCTTACTCTGATATTTCTCTGGTTTGGGATTCTTTCAGGAGGCTTGTTTGTGAGAATCCAGCAGAGTTAATATTGGTCCTGTGGGCTGTAGAGAGAAGGTCAGCCCCAGTGTTCAGCACAATGAAAAATGTCTACACTCAACAATACCTAATTCTGGAATTCCAGGTTAAAAGCATCTTGGAGAAAGTATTCAGAACAACCCTTCAAGTTATATGTAACATCACTTTCTTTAGTTGCATGTATGAAGTTATTCCATTTAGAAAAATAGTTTTGTTCTGCAGTATAATTCCTTGATTTGTTTTAAGGACAGCCTTCCATTTAACTTTAGCCAAAGTCCATTTGGCTTTAATATTTATATAATGAATATTTGATGTCATTATTCACCCTTAGAGACGGGAATATCTGCAGTGTTGTATTTAAGCCACATGAGGGGGTTGAGGCTGGGTACAGACAGAAACGCAGCTCAACCAAATTACATTTATGTGCAATATTAACGTCATTTTTACATACTATGGTAGAAGCATTTTTACAAGGGTATTAACCTCTTTTATTTTTGATAATGGCCCAATAATCTGGAGCTATGGATGAAACCAAATTTTCTGATTAACTACATTGAACATCTTTTAATGTAGGTGTCAATAAAATTTGAATACATTCTGTTTTTACACAAAGGTTAAACCTTAGTCCTGTACCATGCTGATCTCACAATGTGCATTTTGGTACAAAGATAATGTATTTTCTTTGTACAAAGATGCACATTGGTGAGATCATGATGGAATGTACACATCTAGTATGGAATAGTAGTCCAGTCAAATTCTATTGACTAATTTGATGAAAGGTGAAGTAAAAAAAAATAGTATTTATTATAAAGTGTTGAAAACATAGATACATTTGGCTTTTTTAAAGTTACATTTATAATAATAATTTGTCTAATAAATAGTCATGCCATGATTTAACTAATTATAAAATTTAAATAGAGCCAAAAGGTTTTTTACTGATAAAGGTTACCACATGTAAAAACAAACTGATTCAAATTCTTATATTTTTATGCTGACATTTTTGTAAATGGAATGGTGGATAATTTGTATTATTAAACATAGATTTATATTTACTATATACATCGTTGTTCTTTGTGCTTATGAAAATGTAATAAATGTCCTATCCACATTGGTTTATGTACTGTAGGATGCAAGTTGTTGCACTGGTAGTGGGCGAGTAAGTACTGTAGATGAGTTAGATGAACTCTAACAAGCAGCTCTTTAATTAAATCTTACAGAACATTTTCCTGTGAATATTGTGAATAAGCTGTGTCTTACAATTTAAGGATAAGGGCAGGGTAGGATGGGTGAGAGAGGTGTGTGTGTGTGTGTGTGTATGTGTGTGCATTGCGTCACCAGGTGGAGCAACGCAAAGCCACTTCCTGTTCTAAGATGAGGAGCTGCCAGCAAGTCAAAGCATCACTCAGCCTCATGCAGCTGTTGTAGGAGGCCAACACTGCACCCCGACGCGAGAGACCAGAGGACGAGAGGTTGCCCTGAAAACCTGTCTGTGGAGGGCTAACATCCCCTAAGGCCCACGAAGACAGAACACAGGAGTGTGGAGCGGTTTCCTCGAAAACGGATTAGACTGCAGCCATCCAGGTGGACAAATGGACCCTCGTACGAGGGTGGGAGGCCTGCTTGTCCTGTCTTCGGCACTACCCTATGCAGGTAAGACTCCTCCGAATCCACTACCTCACCCTGCACCTGTGCTCATCCCTAAAGCCTGACCCCGTTTGCTGAAACAATCTACTGAAGCCACTACCGAGTACTGACTTGGTATCGCCATCAAAGGGCTATTTACCTGAAAGTGAAATTTACCTGAAAGTATGGTATAACAAATGTTAGAGCCTTATAGGCACTCAATCAGCTGGAGCTTTTAGGAACCCTGATGCTAGTAATTCGTGGCTGGGTGATAACCCTGCTTGCCTCTATTTCTCGAAAAGAGGCAGCCATCTTTGAAGAAGCAGGAAGAAGACAAATAGGTGAGACCAAAACAGAGCAGTGTCTTCAATGCCTCCCAACGCAGATGTTTAGAGTTGGCTTAAAAACAGCTCTCACATTTACATGGTCCATACAGAGTTGTATGTTTCCACCACATTTAGTGCATTAAATAGCATACGTTCTTCTCTCCTTTGTGTAAGTTGCTGTTTTCATGCCTTCATGTTGGTTTGGATTAAGCTTCAGTTTTGAAGTTCCAGGAATGTGTGTTTTTGTGTTTTTATTGTTCACCAGCAGGCAGCCTTTTCTCTCTTATCAAGTCAAGATTTAATATTTTTTTAAGAAATTAATATGGAAGCATTTTCTGATATAGCATGAAATTAGGTGGAAAGAAGTTGTAATCAATTGGTACAAAGTTACTCACAATATAAATATTTAACCAAATTGTTGTTCCAGTAATTTTCTTGTTTTAGGGTGGTTACTGAGATCTCCACCTACTGCCAATGTGATGTAAATTATTATTTTATTATTATGTATTTGGCTGATTACTTTGATAAGGTACGTATTTTAAAATGAGGGGTTTGTTTTGCTCAGCAAATAATTTTTCCATTGTAACTATAACTCAATATGTTATACATGCACTTGGTTCTGTACTGTAAATTTTTACCAAAATGAATAATATAATCCAACCAAACAGGCAGTAAAATAAAGCCAAGTATAAGAACGCAAAGAGAGATTAACCTAATTTGATGTTATGCAAAATATCTAAACCCCAAAAATATTTTGGGTATGTCTACTCAAACAACTAAATGGCTAATGATGTGTTGATTTAATGTATTGTTTATCATAATGCTAACTTTTAGTTTTCTATATTGTAGTGTCAGCAGTGTAGGCTAGCTAGCCTGTGTTGGGGAACAGTGAACTTCACAGCATGTTGAAGTAGATTTACAGTGTTTTATCTGAAATAAATTCAAAACTATCTAGTGTTTACAGTATTTAAACACTGAATGCTACACACATTTTTATTCATAAGAAAATATTGGTGAAATAGGCTGTTCTTTTTTTCTTTATCAGATCTGCGTAATTTTCATACGTAATCTCTACATTCTTTGTCATGTATAATTCCAAAATGCTCCGTTCTTAAACTTAGTCTATGATATTTCTATTTTCCACAAAGTAGTTTGGATGTAGCAAACTACTTTTTCAAACCAAATTCAGTTAAGTAAACTGTGTTTGGAGTTGAAGTGTAATTCAGTGCAAAGTACTTCATAGCTTTTCATGAGCAGTTCTCCAGTTAAAAAGCACTAATAAAAGCATAAAAGTTCATTATTACTGTTTTATGCATTTGAATAACAGTGTGATGGGTCATATACAGGTCTTCACACATTTCCATTAGACAAATTGTAAATTTTCAAAACAATGCTCGTATTGTGCTTTAACATTTAGCGTTAGAGCATTGATTCTCAAACTTGTCTTCTTGATGATAAAAAATATCCTTTGATCTGGCAGACCCCCTGAGGTTCTTCCAAAACTAGATTGAAGAATTGTTAGATATTTTTCCTAGTTTGGAGGTTTTAACACAATAGTCATTATTAACCCAAAGTTAATGGGATCCACGTTACTCTGCCGATCAATTTTAACTTTTGATTTCAGCAAAAATATATAAAAAAAAACAAACATGGTAATTCAAGCTTTAAAACTAATAATTTCCTGTCTTACTCATTGCAAAAAAAGATAGAACACTTTGTAGTTTTGAAGCTTGCTATCTGTTGCATAAAGATACATGTAGGTATTTAAGATGTTGCTTTCCAGGTCTCTGTTCTATCTGAACATCATAGTCAAACGCATTTTAGGATATAGGTCCTGATTATCATGTGGTCCTGGAGGAATGCCTAATCACAAAAGGGTTCCCCAGCCTGAAAAACCTTGGGAACCAATGCATTAGAAAAACTGTAAATGGAGCCTCTCAGACGTGTGTGTGTTTGTGTGTGTGCGCGTGTGCGCGCACGCGCGCACATGTGAAATGCAATGTTAGTCATTTTCTCCTCTTGACTGTGTCATTTTGGGGAACCCTTGCTTTTGTGATACTAATGGAACACATGGTTTCAGTTTGATGACTGTTCTCATCCATGAGCTGCACACTCACATGCCATTGGGACAAAGAGCCAGTCCAGGATGCTTTCTGGTTCCACCTTTCTGTCAACAACATTAGACTATGTGATGGTGTTTTTAACATGTAACATAAAAAAACGCTCAATGACAAATTGACAAAAAAAGACCAGGTCAATGAAATTAGAAAGAAAGGATTTTTACTTTTTAGTGAAGGAGAAAATCGATTCAACATTTATTCTAATTAGTTCAAACTTTTATGTTATTCAAGTCCCTGATTTGGTGCATTAAAAAAAGACAATCCTTACAAGACTTTTAATGCAATCATCCACCTAAAAGTAACATTTTCATATTTATCTATACTGGCATTGCGCAATTTAAGAGTGATCACCCACAGACCACAAATATAAAAGATAAACATGAAAAACATACGATTGTGCAACTCATTTTATCTCAAGTCAAACGCAGCATGGAAATATCTTCAAAACAGATAATTGTCCGTGGGTGAAATCCTACACTTATGACGATACCTCAAAGTTGCTGAGTATCACTTAATAAACAGCCTGAACACTTGTTCAACACCCACTTGTTTGTCTTTTTCCTACAACTTTTGTCAAGAAATGGTAGATGTTGACATCACCACCCTGAAGAATAATCTGTGAAACAAATATTTCTGTTTGCTTTTACAGAAAAGATTTACAGTAAACGTACATATTTTTTTCCACCAACACTGTCACAGATCATGGTGCTAAAGTTGGCAGTAAAACACTTTAACTACACAGTATTTAGCAGTGTTTAGAAAAAGTACTGTAAACCTTTAATACAGTTTTCAACAGGAATTTAAATACAGTAACCTTTGACCTGCTCATTCTAATTGAATCAGTGGAATACCAACTATCTTAGACAAAATGTATAATTTGGCCAACCCTTTGAATAAAAATGTTATGGTTCCGATTTTTTTGCAAAGAGAACCCTTTTTCCAAAAGGTTCAACTTAAAACCCAATAGTTATATCTGAAACCAAACCAAATTGTACTTGATGAAACAAAGTGACTCCAAAAGTCACTGTCTAATTTTAATTGATTTTTACTGAGACTTTTGCAATTAACAAACTAATGTTTTAAACATCCCATTTTGGCCTGCATGTATAATATGCTGTCTATAAACTCTAGTAGAATCATTGTCAAACCTCTGTTAGCCATGAAATTAAAACCGTGGATTCCTAACCCCCCTATATTTACTACACAGTTGCTCAGATGGCCCGCCATTAACACATGTAGCTGATGAAATTCAGAGGGCGACTTCTAAATAGTGGCTAGGAGTTTGCAGTGGTTCCCAAACCTCTCCTCGGGGCCCCCCAGCCAGGCCATGTTTTTATTTTCACCCTGAAAGGACACAACTGATTAAATTAGTGAACTACACATTACACCTTTGACTAATTGAATCAGGTGTGCCATTTCAGTGTTTAAACAAAAACACGGCTTGTCTGGGGGTCCCCGAGGAGAGGTTTGGGAACCACTGGTTTAGTGAACGCTTTCACTTCGTACACACCCCTTCTTAAATGTTGAAATTCAGGGTCCACTGTTTCCATTTATTAAAGAAGATAAGATGTTTATTTACAAATCCTTTATGTCAACGTTAAATATGTCCATTTATTTTTACGTATTTAAATTTGTATCTAATTAATATGTATCTAAGAAATGCATGTCATAATATCAAGCTAACCTATACATTATTATTTAAGAAAATGCACCAGCTCAAAACAAATACGGCCTTATTGAATTCTACTGTATTTCCTTAGCCACTTATTAGCAGAGGATGAATCATTGGACACTAGCTCGAAGTGGGTATGGGAAGGTCTAATTAGCCCCTATACACTTGATTAGTTTTGCTCCCTTAGCACACATCAAAACGCAGATTGACAGCAGAGGGTAGGACATAGTGTGTACTGGTCCGTTTGGCTACATGACCCGTAGCCAAAATCCCAGGCTGAAGCTTTAACCAGGCATGTATACTAAGAAAAATTCTTATTCGGATCAATGACCTGGGAGCATTTCAGGTTTACTGTCTTGCTCACAAGCCGCACAATAGAGCTTTCATCTTGGCAGTTGTGTGGTTGAACTGGGGGCCTTCCGGAACCCAGTCAGATGCCGACTAGGCCACCATGACACCCAATGTACGTCTGTATGCACCCCCCTTGCTTCGATAATGCATGCATGTTTTATTCACACACACGTGCACAAAAACAAAGCACATTCCAAGAACATACTTTAGGAATTTTTTGAAGGACATTAATTGTAGGACATTCTACCTACATTCACATGCATCTAAAATTGTCCAATTTATGACATAACTGGACTCTGTGTTGTTCTAGAAACCTAGTCTGACCGCAACGCAGAGAGCCAGAGAGCACAATGTAATGTGGTATTCTCATAGCACTGAGGTGTCGTCTTCAAAATAGTTATTAGGATCTAACCTGCATCAGGTCTGATACACGCCACCAAGCCGCCCAGCTCTCCTACCCAGCCTCTTTGCTGACAGTTCTACAGTCAGGACATCCTGTGTAAGATTACATTAACACTAATCTACACATCTTGTCTGATTTGACCTGGACTTGAGCATTATTTGTCTGTAGGCTTCTTAACGCTGGGGAAGTCCGTGCAATTTTAATTCCTGTCAGCATGCCTCAAATAAAATTCGACAGTGGTTTCTCAATGACTCTCTGAGTATAGATATACTGTAAAGTAATTAAACTTGCAGAACATACAGTATAATCAGAGTTTGTCTTTTAGTGACCCCGTTTTAGTGAACTTGTTCATGTAAACATACTGCAGGAGGATTACACAATATAAGAATGGAACAACATAATGTGGTAAAATTGAGTACCCAGTGATTTCAACATTGACCCATCTATTGCAAGCTCTACAAAGGGTTTGAAGTGGAAACTGAATATCTTGCTTTTCCCCCCCAATGTGTTTGTCCCTTTTTGCCGGGGCTTCTGTTAACCACACTAGTGTTTACCTGTGGTTAAAAGAGAGGGACTTTGACACGACCACAGCCCGACCATGGCAGCGTTTTAGTCATGTGTCCACCCACCATGTCCAAGGTGTACACAAATGTGCTCTGGTAATGACATTTCACTTTTCTGATGTTTTAACAATATTAACCAATATTTCATGTTCTCAATAGTTCAGTTGGGTCTATCTCCAATATGTCACTAACATTATATCTAAAATGTTAGATTTTCTAACCTAATTCATAGAATAATAAGAACATGGTTTGGTTAACAGTATAGAGCAGGTTTCCAATATACATTTACATTTTCTGGTTGTACTCTTCAATGTTCTTTTCAAGAAATGCAAAATGCTAAATCAGCATAACACAAGCTGAGTGAAATATAATTGGCTTTGAAAAACAAAGATTGGCACACAGTACATTTACATTTCTGGCAGATATACTTGTTTTTGGGAGAGGAAAATATACCCCAAATCTGAAAGATTTTGGACAGAATAGAAAAGGCTAATAAAAACAAAGACGAGTGATTTGTAAATGTACTTTGTATTGTGTATGTAATTTGTATTCAAACAAAAGATGTATAAAGACTAGGAATGTGATGTTTTATCTAATCATCTGCATAGTTTCTTTAATGTAAACATTTATTTTGAAATTGATGCAAGCAACATGTTTCAAAACTTTTGAGACTGGGGTAATTTACGACTTATTGCGATGTGACAAGTAAGTAGAAATAAGAAGGTGATGTGAAACAGTTGAGGCAATCATGTAATCATAGTGGATAAGGAGCCCCCAAAAAAGGCCTAGTCCTTTAAGAGCAAGTATGGGTCGAGGCTCACCAATCTGCCAACAGATGCTTCAGCAAAAAATCCAAAACTTTGAGAACAACATATCCGAAAGACATATCTTGAGCATTTCACATTCTACAATGCACTATAGAATAAGAGTCAAGGAATCCGGTCAAATCTTGGTGTGTGTAAAGGGCAAGGCCGAAAACCACTTCTGAATGCACATGATCTTCGATCCCTCAGACGTTACTGTCAAAAAAATCGTCATGAGTCTGTAATAGATATCCTGACATGGGCTCTGGAAGACTTTGGGTAAACCTTTGTCAGACAACACAATTCGCTGCTGTATCCACTGATAGGTTTACTAATCAATTCAAAAGCCATCCATCAACACTGTTCTTAAGTGCTGCCAACTTCTCTGGGCTCAGTCTCATCTGGGATGGACAGGAGCACAGTGGAATCGTGTTTTGTGGTCCGACGAGTTATAGTTTTTGAAGAAAACAGCCATCATGTTCTCTGGGCAAAAGAGGAAAAGCATCCAAGCTGCTATCAGCGTCTGGTCCAAAAGCCAGCATCTGTCATGGTATGGAGTGTGTCAGTGCCCATGGGTAACTTGCACATCTGAGGGCACCATTAATGCAGAATGATATGTACAAATTTTTTAGCAACATATGCTGCCATCCAGATGTCATCTTTTCTAGGGACATCTCTGCATTTTCCAGCAGGACAATGCCAAACCACATTCTGCCCAGATAACTATCCCATGGTTGAGTAAGCAGAGAGTGCGAGTGCTAGCATGGCCTGCCTGCAGTCCTGACCTGTCTTAGATTGAGAATATGTGGCACATAATGAAGCGCAAAATAAGGCAATGAAGGCCCTGTAGAGTTGCGCAGCTGAGGACATGCATAATGGATGAATGGGATAAATTTCCAATTGCTTAACTGGTGTATATTGTCAAAAATACAATAATGTTAATAATGTGTTTTCAATATAGTACAGGGTAATTTGAATTGTCAAATGACTTTTTATTATAATTTTTTCCATTTTCCATACTGTCCCAACTTCTTTGGAATTAGGGTTGTAATTTCAAATACATTTTTAGAAGCTTTTACTAACCTGAAGTCATTGTCTCAAAACAAATACATTATTCATGTCCTTATTATTCAGATTTTAAAATAACTTTAATAAGTTTTACAATAAAAGGTTCAACAGTTACATAGTACCACAATTAGTATTTACCTTTAGAGAAATGAAGTTAGTCTGCTTGCTTCAATGATTCTGACACAGGCTGAATATAATAGGTTTTACTTCATAAAGATCGCATCATGGGTCCTTTCGCTCACCTTCATTGACTTAATAACACAAAATTTCACATTTATAATGAAAAATTAAAAAACTCCAATAACATTTAAACAGATAATAAAGAAATACATTTTGGACCATTGGTTATCTTAGAGGATTAATTACAGAAATTAATTTTACCCATCATTCAAAGTGTGGTAACACTTTATTTTGAGAGTCCAAAAAGTGTATCTGTAGATGCTCTACAGATTATCAACAAACTATCAACTAACCCTAAGCCTATTCCCAACCTTAACCCATGCCCTACTGTTAAGCCTAACCTTAACCATTACCCTAAACATATTCTAACTTGCCCATACTCTTAAACTACACAATTAGTTGCTTATCAACAGATAGTCATATCATCAACAAACTATCTGTAGAGCACCTACAGATGGAATTTTGGACTCTCCAAATAAAGTGTAACCCAAAATGTTTTTGATTGGAGGCTGTACATACAGCAGAGGGAACTTGTATGAAGTGTACAGTAACTATATGTTATGGGATCGGTGAAAAAAAGATGAGCCACTCTACGGAGTCACTAGATTTTTTTTATTTTTTTGGTCCTTGATGGAAGTGACACTTATTTTGCTGAATGGGCTTTTTTGGAGATGTTGTTTCTTAATATGTAACTAGATTTGTCCATTGTGGGAGTGACACTTGGAAACAGACACAGCCTGAGGCCTGTTGGTGTCTGCTGTACAGTGTGACCCTTGGTCTGTGCCAGCCTAATGTCAGACCATGTGTTCCGTCACCCTCCTGAAGGCATCCTTCTCACTAGTCTCTCTCCTCAAGAGGCCAGATTAGAAACGTGTCTGTGACAGTAACTGATAAGGAAAGCCCTGTGAGTCAGGCGTGTGAGCTACAGTAAGAAACCACAGAGCTCCTGCTGTATGCCATGGATAAACGCTGCACACCCGTAATATCACATGTGTCAAACTAAATAAGCAATAGCAATTTACAACAAGTTGGTTACTGTACCATGAATTTATTTTTGACAATACCTGTCCAGAGTTTGGTTGTTAAGGCTTGACAGAAGAACACTCCCCGACTCCTCACAAATCCTTAAAGTGTGTGATGAGATGTCTCCTACATACTACATGACAGTATTTGTGTGTTTGTGCTAATAGGACAGAAATGGTTATATGTTAAAGTACTATCCCTGTATGTCTCTCAGATTTTGTTAGTCCTGACTACAGAAGTTGGAAATATATGACATATAAGAAACAGAAACCGGGGCCATCTCTTTCTCTATCTCTCTCTCTGACACACACACACACACACACACCTGGAGTGCACACAGGCAGTTAAACCACCTCAGACTCAAAACACGCTGCAGCTGAGGAAACCACTGAGCTAGATACAGCTCCACTCACCCTGACCGCAAAAAGCCTGCGACTCACAGGAACCACACTGCCTTGCTGTCATATGACAGTCTGCCTGAGACAGAAGTGAAATAGCACAGACAGAGAAGTAAATTGTTCCCCTACGTTAGATGAGAGCCAAACAGAAAAATTGTGTGCAAAAGACTAGCAAACCAACTAATCTTTCTACCAGTGAGTTTACAGTTTTCACCTAAACTAACAGCAGTCAAAGCATGGCCAAGCTGTCCCTGTTATACTGTCGCATTTAGACACTTAAACTAGACGTCTAAGTATGTGTGTGCGTTCTCATTAATGTCACCTCTCTCCTACAGAGGCAAGTTCCCCGCTGTACGACCCTAAACTCTGCTACATCCTGGATGGCTTTCTCCTGCTTTACGGCGTCCTCGTCACTGGGCTGTTGATTAAAGAGAAAGTGGGTCGATATTAACACACCACATGTACTGTAGTATCTGTATTTCTGTTTGAATGGAAACAGTTATTGTCTAACAGTCTCATTCTTTTTTTGAATATCTCAGAATTGTCATCTTTAATCTCATTCTCGCTCTGTGTTGTAGTGGTTCACGGCCAAGCCACAGGGCAAAGGATTGGACAAAAATGATGGAATTTATTCTGTAAGTATCCATTGTTATAATGCCATCTTTAAAAGCGCTTGCAAAGTTTATAAACTAATATCTGACATAATTGATTGAGCAAAAATACATCAACCTCTTAAAAACAAATCCATTAAAAGGGGCAATTTGTAGAATTTTGTTTGATATTTGAAAAATATTAAAAAGCAATTTAGATGTGACACTTTGCACTGCTTATTTTGCCATTTGAACAAGAATTGCATCGCAGTGAGGACATGGCGAATTGTGCTTCCACATTGTTTGTCAGTAGGCACGACGGCCGTCTATAAAATAAATGATGCATTTTAGGCTGTGGTTTTGTGTATAAAAATGCAGTGCAAAGTAGGGAATACTCCAATATAAATAGCTTTTTCATATTTTTAAAATATCTAGAAACACAATCTTTAGAGTGTATTTAATGGGCTCGAAATTCAACAAATTGCACCTTTAATTATAATCACATTAGTTATTATCACATAATAATACACAGTTCTTGTTTGTGAAGTGTTATTTTGGTGTGTGCGTGTGTTGATGTGTTTTGTTTTATAGGATCTAAATCCTTCAACGCGTGATCCTGAAGGTTATGGAGAAATAAAAAGATTGGACCCAGAGCGAGGAGTGGCACGTGGGGTAAGATGACTCTTTAGAAAGTGTGTGTGTGTGTGTGTAAATGGTGCCCCATTAAGGTGTGTGTGTGTAGATAGTAGGCTTTGAAAAGCACTGTAATCAAGCATCCACGACCTGATTAATTGTACATTGTTGTTATTCACAGAATCGCGGGAATGTTGACGACACCTACACGGTAAGCACTTTACCTGGCATTTTACAATACAGATTTAAACCATAATCGAATCTTTCCATTTAATGCATAATCGAATCTTTCCATTTAATGCATAATTGAATCTTTCCATTTAATGCATAATTGAATCTTTCCATTTAATGCATAATCGAATCTTTCCATTTAAAGCATAATCGAATCTTTCCATTTAATGCATAATTGAATCTTTCCATTTAAAGCATAATCGAATCTTTACATTTAATGCATAATCGAATCTTTACATTTAAACCATAATCGAATCTTTCCATTTAATGCATTATCGAATCATTCCTAACTGTGTTGTTCCATCTCCAGCCTCTTCAGCGGCCAACAGATGACACTTACAGAGAGATTGCTGTGACGGAAAATAAACGGCGTAAACACAAGGATGACAAGCTGTACCAGGTGAGTGATGCTGCCTCCACTCAAACAACAAATGACAAGGTCCAAACAGAACGTTGCTTTGTCACTATCGCACTCTGATGGAAAAGTACTGGTTGAGAGGGATGTGTAGTAAACGGTTTAGAAAGCCTTGTTGAGAGAACATGGATTAAGCCAACGTTTAGCCAGAGGATTGGGATAGATTTTATTTGACCGTGTCCCCCCATCTCCTCCTCTCTATCAGGTGTTGAATGCCAACAAGGACACCTACGACGCTCTGCAGATGCAGCCTCTGCCCCCCCCTCCTCCCCGCTAACAGAAACCCCCGGGTGAATCAAGCCCAGTTCGGCAGACACTTCATAATTACATCTGCACTCTGTCTACTGTTACAAACGTGTTGTCTACAACACTTGTGATGTATTTATCCCGTCCTATCATTTTCAATAAATGGACGGTTAGTTTTTCATTTACCGTACACATACATGGGTCATTCCACGAATTTAGGACATTTTGCGGGTCATTCCACGAATTTAAGACATTTTGCATCTCTTAGATATTTAATGAACATTTTTTATAGTGTGCAGCAAAATTGAATATATTGAAACGTTATCTATTCATAAATGTGCACTTCCTTACAGACCATGGAAAATACATGATATATTTATTTTTTGTGTGTGATTTTTTCTTCTCAATTTTTCTTGTCCATTTTCCACTGACCCTGCCTTATCGGCAGCTCTGCAACGCCATGGACATTGTGGGATGGTGAGGGGTGCTTGTATAGTATGTTTAATCCAACCACGTCGTTGAGACGGCCAATTCTATTCACACTGCTTATCCAACACAGAAGCCTTTAGTCAGATCATGTACAGCAGGGATCCCCAAACCCTTCCATGGAGGGCCTAGTGTGTGCTGGTTTTTGGTCTTTCCCTTCAATAAGAGCCAAATTAGGACCTAGACTGCCAGGTGAGGGGAGATACCAAACAATTAGTGAGCTACTCTATCAGGCTTGTACAAGGTGAAAGCAAAAACCTGCATACACTAGGCCCTCAATGGAAGGGTTTGGAGACCCCTGATGTACAGTATGATTACACTCTAGAACTATACTTCAGCGATTAAATTTATAGGCGCCGGATCAGCACACAAGGAGTCGCTGGAGAGTGACATGGCAAGTTAGATAATCTGATTTATCTATGCCACATCCCGGGCAGCGCTATGCCAATTTGCGCTGCCTCGTGCTGGGGGTCTGTGCAAAGTCAGAGAAGCCATAGTCAAGCTTGAATTACTGACTACAATGAATAGTCTTTCATAAAAATAAATACTAATTCTGCCAATTTAATGAAATATAAATTGTCTATGCCTTATTTTCAGGTCAAATCTAAGTTAGAAACACAATTTCATGCCATTCTGTGGTGTAAAACTACGCAGTATCAAACTTGTTACCCATAGATAATGGCTGGATACAGTTTAATAATTTAATGTCTGAAGCTTTCCCATCACAAGGGGATTTTATGGCTGATTGAAATATGGAAACCTTAAATCTGTTACGGTCAACCCTGACATTTTAATGGCACTTATGATTATTTTCCTATTTAACCGATTGGTGGAAAGTTTATTAAATGAGTAGAATATATGCTGTCACTGACAGTGTAAAATTAGGGGAAATGTATACTTTTTTCTTTTTTTAAAGTTACACTACCCAAAATTTAAACTACTCTACTGGAATGACCCTTCTACTGATATCTAGAACAGTCCTTTGTGTATAAAGTATTCACGTTTCTCATTTTTATTTTGTAAATCTTTGTAAGGCTTTTTAGTTGCGCAAAATAGACACGTTTGTTCTGGCAACAGTTTTGAAAGAATAGATAGTATTTTAACATTTGATCATTTCTAGCTCTCTAGTTTCGGCTAATAGCGACATCCCATCCATGACCTTTGACATTGAACCCCTTTTTAACATCCCTACTGACTATGCCCTTCATTTGCTACTGCTTCTCTAGTTTAAATAGGTTTCATTCAATTAAACTACGAATATGTAGGTTTCTCTTTTACTTACAATGTACAGTCTAGTGTTTCCTTTGTCCCCTGTTATAAAAATGTCTTAGAACTTTTGATATAATAAAACCATTTCATACAAACAAACGGTGGATGTTTGTCATTTGTAAATCAATTTCATTTGGCTCCCAAAACAGGGAGATACATTGCAAACAATACTAAGACTTTTAATGATTTTTATAACAAAACATTACAGTATGGATTTTCATATGTGTTTAAGTAAAAAAACGACTAAAATCCCCAAAGTACAGCGAACAAAACCTAGTCAACACAACTGAGGACAAGGAGTTAGTTATGAGGATGGTCCCACTACAGATCTAGTTCCTTTGAAAACAGTGTGAAATGATAGTTGACATCATGGCAGTAGTGTGCCAGTGTACAGTTCAGTGGGAGTGTTCAGCATCTTGCTTTGCCAAGTAGCAACATACGATGCCTTCTCACAAGCAAAGCTGTCACTCTAGTGTTACCGTGACAATTTCCTCAGTAAGTGGGAACAGATTTGTTTGTGGTGTACAGAGAAATGTCTCAATCTGAAACTATTAATAATTGGTTTATCAAAGGCTCTGCCTTACAGGACAGTAACGTCAGTCATATGTACATCATTCATTGTAGTAGAAATCTACTCATTGGATTCCAGTGCTGGGTTGTGCATTGGTCTACTACAGTAAGTGGAAGCTGTAGTGATGGAGGACATGGAAGAATTAATATTAAAAAATAACAGGAGTCCTGGATTCAGTCTGACAATGGGTTATTTAGGCATTGCGGCTTTGAAAGGCAATGTTCAAGGATTTGAGGAAGTCCCATTAACGTTTAGTGATATCTAGTTGAAGGTATTTGCAGTGTTTGTCGCAAATTAATATGGCACTCGGTAAAGTAACTGACAAGCATTTCCAGATTTCTGTAAAACATGGTCTGGTAATTACTTTTCGGGTGAAATAGTTTTTCTACACAACACAATAACAATTGTAAAAAAAGCTACTTCCCCATCTAGTAACAGTGTGTGACCTTAACAACGGAATTACGTGGGAATATACCAGCCATTTGAAGTAATAATGATGAACATCGATTGCTGACTGGCCAGTTCATCCTCATCAGATTGGCCAGTTAATTATGCTCAGGTGTGTTAAATCAAACTCAATCTTTGGAATTGAGCTGTGAGAAATACACTAAATTTCTACTTTGATTTACTAACAAAAAATGTGAGAGATTAAATCCAACATCTATACACATCTAGCTACATTTTGATAATGTCCTCGCGATTCAGACTGTTGTCAGGGTAACTCCCGGTTGGCATGTGATGATCAGAGATCTCATCACATCTCCTCCAGGTGCTCTGAGAAGGCATTTTCCAGCCAGTGACAAGTCAGCCTGCAGGCACCTAACTCACCAAGAGTAGGTGCTAGAGTGTGATGAGACAAGCCAAGCCAAGCCAAGACAAGACAAGACAGTGTCTACACTCCTCCAGGTGTGCCGTTCTGGATTCCCGGTGTGGCCACTTTTAAATCAATGATCGCGGAGGTTACAATTCATGGAATAAGATGCAAATGTCAGCTCAACAGGAAATTGCCATTAAGCTCCGAGGCCAATAATCTGCTTTCGATTTGCGTCAAATCGACCCACTGATGTAGATGATAAAATGTGTGCATGTGTGGCAGATAGTTACGACCACTATTTATTACTAGTCTTTGGTTTGTTTTGAGAAATCCTGCCTCCTGGTGGTTAATAGGCGAACTGCCACAGTTGTAACCAACACTAGAGGTTCTGATATCCCCAAGACTGGAATTATCAGCTAGAATGTCAGTAAAGCTTTTCAAACAGGTTGTTTTATAACCTGCATTAATATACACATAGTACTAGTAGTTTGCATTAAGTTAAAAAAAGATCACACAACAGCATAATATCTGAAAATGCAATTGTGGAAAAAAAACATTTAGTTTAAGAAAACAAACTAAAAACAACATAATTCAGACTCTAAGTTTAGTTACAATTAAAATGCAAATAAACAGAAAAATAACACAATAGCACACACTGATATACTTTGGTCTAGTCACACTATTAAATATCTGTCCATGAGAGTATGATAGAAACAGTACTACATTCAATTACATTACCTTAGTTCAGATATAAAAACTGGAATATTTTTTAAGTATATATTACTTGTGTGAATTTAGAGAGCCAAAAGTAAAAACTATTGAATATGTCCCCCGGATAATAACTTCAGAAACTTTAAGATAGCCAAGAAAACCCACATCGATTCTTGAGTCACCACAACTACATTTCCAATAAGGCTTTGTAGAAATCCCCCAGAACAAATAACACCAAAGAGACTACATCTACCCATCAAATCAGCTACAGAACGCTATAATGCTAATGCTTTGGTGTTGCAGGATAACAAAATAATCAAATATTATTTCAGTGAGTATTTCACGTAATAAACTTAGTAGTAGTACCGGCCACTGCCGTTACAGTGCTATGTGGAACCAATCAATCTCAGCTCATGATCAAAATATAATTCCCAGCTGAAGTCTTCGGTTGAAAACTACAGCTACAGCGAAGCTACAAAAGACAGGTAAACATTTCTACATTCTTGGAATTTAAACAGTGTGGTTTCAGTTTTGCTTGTCTATGTTTTGGCTTGCTGCTGAGGTATTTCATTTGGTAACGTTGAGTCAGTACTGGTTGCAGTACTCTGGGCAGTGGCAGCATTTTTGGTCATATAAGAAGAGACTCAGAAGGCCTGTACCACCTCTACTTTAATTTGTCAACTGCAGTTACTCACTGGAAAATGGCTGTCCTGAGTGACGTGATCAAGCCGAAGAGCTGGTATGGGCCATGTAACCCCACAACACAACTGACCTTACCCATTCCATCCTCCAGCCTCTCTTTTTGGTAACCTGCCTCAGCCATTTAGGGCCTCAGCCCACGGGAGGAGAATATAAGATAGAAACATTTGTTAGTCTTTGGAAAGTCCATTCAAAATATTGCATTAATCTCTCAATCTAGAGAGAGGTCCATTAGAGAAATACCTATGCTACGTTTTACTAGTGAGATGATAATAAAAGAGCTAGTCTTGTACACAAATAGATTTTTGGTTGGATGAAGGACATTAAGTCCTTTTAAAGTCTGCTGTTTAAAACTCTTCCCAGAGACTGCAGTAAAGCTCTTTCATAGCACACCTAGTTCCAGGCTTTCTGGCTAGTTAGTCTTTTTAAAGCATTATAACCACGTTGAAAAACACATGTGTTAGCAACAAACCTTTCAAAAGTTGAAATTCAAAAAATACAAAAAAAATGTACAAACAGCAAAATATCAGGAAACACCCGACTGACTGTCACAAAAGCCTTTCAGGTAACATGAAAAAAAAACGATCTTTAGTTACAAAGCTGATGTCACCGGTCAAGGCCTGTACAACAGGCCGTCAAATGAAACTCAAAATCACAGGGAACAACAAACAAAAGGTCATCGAGAAATCTCTCTTGAAAGGTAGTGTGTCAGTTTTCATTCCATACTCGGTAAAAAATAAAAACAAACATACTTCTGGATTCAGAATCAGGAAAAGAAAACACTACAATCCTCAATGAATCTTTGACAGGACCCATAGGACCTCGTGCACAGAGTAGGGTGGAAAACGTATTAAAAATATCTTTCCAACAACACAACTTTTTGGTGGTAGCAAAAAAAGAAAAGAAACAAGATTAAATAACTACCAAAGGAAAGAAGGAAACGTTGCAACCAAACAGTTCATTCATTGGGCCTTGGACGCTGTGATGGTGTTCACAGGTTTGGTTGCTGTGGCCATGGTGTTGTTGCCAGCAGTGACGTGAAGGTTAAACGGGCTGGTTCCGGCAGGGACAAAGCTGACAGGGTTGCTGGTTAATAGGGACAAGCTCTGGGGGTTCAGGAAAAGAGGCGTGTTCACCAGATTGGAGGCGGAGGTGGGAATGCTGGTGTTGGCGAAAAGCAGGTTCCCATTCCCATCAAGGGTGGTGATAGGAAAAGACCCACTGGAGGCTAGAGCTGTGATTGGACAGAGGAGAAATTATTTCAGTCAGTACTTCAGTATGTAAGGGTTCATAGTTGGTGGGGGTATTTCAGAATGTACACTACAGGGCAAAAGTAAAAAAAAAAAACAAACAGGAATTTACAGATGAGTGGATAGAAGTTGATACCTTCATTTACCAAGGTAATATTTATCAGAAATTTTAGTAAAAACATTAATTATGGATGAGCTCAAATGCTTAATCATTAGGACACTGAATTAATGGCTGAACATTTCGCTTTGCCATTGCATTCGAATAACTAATTATGAATAATTTCCATCAGTCATAGACATTTGCAACATTGATCATTTCTTGGATATATATTTTTATTAATTTAATTGTCACTAAGGGCCAATGGTATGGCGAATATCACACCTGCAGGACAGGTATAGGATGGCATCAACAACTGCCCGAGTTGAAGGTGCATTCTGCGATTTTTGGCGATATTTAGAACCATTTTCTCTTTTAGCGACCAGTTTATAAAGCTATAACTGTATCTTCTTTATATTTAAATAAAATGAACTAAGTGAATTATAGGGGATAATGCTTCCCAGCACTATGTAGTGCCTTGTTGCACAAAAAAAATCACTGCTTAAAATACATAATTACCAAAGACTCACACCAGAAGCACAACAATTTTCCTCATAGCAATATCTATTCAAATGGCATATTAAACAATTAACATGGCTTTACTCATTGCCATTTTCACATAATATCTGCATAATTATAGGTGCATATTAGAATCCACAAGGAAATGCACCAATTTAATTCAAGTACAGAACCAAAACAACTCTGCTCAGTGATTATCTAAGTTTAACATCACCGGCCTCCTGTTTGGAGAAAGTCACTTAAATTCAGAAACTCATCTTACACTAAATGTCTGGAATGCTAAGTGCAAATGCGAAAACAAAACTTATGCCTCTTCCATTCGCCTTCACAAACATGTTTCTCTCGCTAATTAAGGAAAGAGATGTAAACTATTGACATTATTAACAATAAATATTACACATTCTTGACATGCAATATAAATGATGTTCTTCTCAATATGTAGGAGTATATCTTTTCTATATTTGCATTGTGGGGAAATTGGCTGGTCAGGAATCTACCTAGGGGCATAGCAGCTAGCTTCATAAGTGACATTTGGTATAGTTTTTAAAAGTATTGATATTGGTACACAGTATTGGCAAGTACCCAAAAAGAACTACTTGGTACTCATATTGGTAATTGTAAAAATGTCCCAATAAGGCTGCAACGTCAGCAAGGAGGTGGCAGAGTCATGTTGTGGGCCAGAATCATGGGGAGAGAGCTGGTAGGCCCCTTTAGGGTCCCTGAAGGTGTGAAAACAACCTTGGTGAAGTATATAGAGTTTGACTGACCACTTTCTTCCATGATACAAAAAGAAGAACCGTGCCTTCCGTAGCAAAATCACCTTCATGCTGCAAAGAATACCTCTGTGTCATTGGCTGCTATGGGCATAAAAGGAGAGAAACTCATGGTATGGCCCTCATCCTCCTCTGACCTCAACCTTATAGAGAACCTTGGAACCTATGGAGAATCCTCAAGCAACAGATCTATGAGGGTGGGAGGCAGTTTGCATCAAAACAGCAGCTCTGGGAGGCTATTCTGACATCCTGCAAAGAAATTCAAGCAGAAACTCTCCATAAACTCACAAGTTCAATTGATGCAAAAATTGTGAAGGTAATATCAAAAAAGGGGTCCTATGTTAACATGTAACTTTCCCTGTTAAGATGTGTTTGATTGAAATAGCTTTTGATTTCAGTATATTTATTAATATATAGTTATATTATATTTATTTATATTTCAGATATGACCTAATGCTGCAAATTCAACAAATTACTATTTCCAGTTCTTCTCAACCTATAAAAGGTTTTGAAACTCTATTTAGAATTATTTTGGAAAAAAATACTGTTTTCATTGGGTAAAACACCCAATGAAATTTGACTTATACCCTAACGGTTGGTGACTTGAAAAATATACTGACTGTTGTTTGCCATGACTATTTAGGAAACTGTGTAAAATATAATTTGTATAATAATTTGGAATGCGGTGTAAAGCCTTATGGTAGCAGTGGGTATTTCAGTATGTATATAAAGCATTATGATAGCGGTGGGAATATCAGTATGTATATAAAGCGTTATGGTAGTGGTGAGTATTTCAATATGTATATAAAGCGTTATGAGAGCGGTTGGTATTTCAGTATGTATATAAAGCGTTATGGTAGCAGGGGGGTATTTCAGTATGTTTATAAAGCATTATGGTAGCGGTGGGTATTTCAGTATGTATATAAAGTGTTATGGTAGCAGGGGGGTATTTCAGTATGTTTATAAAGCATTATGGTAGCGGTTGGTATTTCAGTATGTATATAAATTGTTATGTTAGCAGGGGGGGTACTTGCCGCTCAACACACCTTGGATGGTTGCTAATGCACCTCCCAAACCTCCAGTGGATAGGTTAAGTAAGGCGGCCCTGGAGAAGTAAGCAGTTATGTGACATCTGTTTCACAGAGATACTAAAGAGACACAGCACGCAGTGTGTGTGTTTGTGTGTGTGTGCGCGCCTCACCCGTTGTTGAACTGCGATGAGGGCATGAGACCTGGGTTGATTCCAGCGGCTGCTGCTGCCATGGCAGCCAGGCCCCCCCCATTGCTGTAGAGCATCTGCCCCGCCTGTGTCATGCCCACGGGTGACTGGGAGACTATGGTCGCTGTGGAGGACGATGAGGGCGTGAGGGACAGTGAGGTGACTGTGGGAGCGCTGGAGATAACTGAGGCCGCATTGCTGGTGGCTGAGGTCGTGCCTAGAACAC
This sequence comes from Umbra pygmaea, assembly GCA_016801145.1. NCBI lineage: Eukaryota > Metazoa > Chordata > Actinopteri > Esociformes > Umbridae > Umbra > Umbra pygmaea. The sequence continues at coordinate 6,945 of JACXGM010004608.1, read as the reverse complement.
AGAATCTGATTTAGCGGGTGGCCAATCGCACAGAATCACATGGCAACAGTAGTATGACGGTGACCGCGTAGAGGCAAGCCACAAAATGGTTGACACACCTGTAAGGCTGTGTGTGGTGCCTGGTTGAGAGGGCTGGCTGGCAGTCACAGTGGTCATGGCGTTCCCCATGGCGACCGTGGTGGTGGGAGGGAACATGGACCTGTGCAGGGCTGAGCTACTGGGGGGGTTGATCCTCTTCTCCTTCTGCCGCCGGTTACAGAACCACACCCGGATCACCTCCTTCTCCATGTTCAGCTGGTCGGCGATCACAGAGATCTCATCTGACGACGGCTTCTGGTTCTGCTGCATGGCGACAAACCCACACTTCGATATCAGCACAGGGCTAGACGATTTTCTTCTAAGGTCTTTCGGTCTATTATAGATGGAATACACCTACACATTTTACTAAGCTACATGAGTACCGAGTTGTGTGCATACTACTCTGAACTACAGTGAGTGAGGTCCTACATGGCTGATTTGATCTAACTGGCCTGAAGGAGCCTTAACAGCTTGTAGAATCTTCTTGGTTTGGTTAACCAGCTTTTATCTGCAGGAAGCTCTACAGTGAACCAGCGGTTACCTGCAGGAAGCTCCTCTCCAGGGCCACGCGGATGTTGGTGTCGATGCTGGTCCTCTTCTTGCGCCGTCGATTGATGAGGTCCGAGGCCAGGCCAGGCGAGCCGTGGCCAGATCCCAGGGGACTTAGGCTGGGGCTGGACTCGGAGCTCATGTGCTCTACAACCAAGCAGGAGAGAGCAGTACTAAGTAACCCTCAGACATGCTATGAATAATATTAAACAAAGCTGTAAACAGACACACTAATTCTCTCCCGCACATACACACACACACACACAGTCCCTCTCAGGACCAACCAGCATCATTGAGCCACTTCTCCAGCAGTGGTTTGAGTTTGCACATGTTCTTGAAGCTGAGGTTGAGGGCTTCAAAGCGGGAGATGGTGGTCTGGCTGAAGTCATTCCCGTACAGCTTGCCCATGGCCAGGCCCACGTCCCCCTGGAGGAAAAGCACAGATGTGGAAGACATCGGTCATGACGCCACATCGACCACGTAGGGACGACCTCATCAATGGATGTAGTGTATGTACTGAAACAATTTCTTTACGCATGTCTCCGTTATATGTATTTTTGAAAAGCAATATAAGAAATGCAAATACAATCCACCGAACTCTTTCATTTCTTGTTTTTAAACACATAGGTGTTTATGGAAAAAGATTGTAAAAGGTTTTGGATGATTAATATTTAAAATCATACTTTCTCAATAAAAACATATGTTAGGGCTGGTAGGAATGTGATGAGACAGGGGGTTTGCATGGTAACTCCTCGGGATGGGGCCTAGTTGACTATATTACAGGCTTCATTCGTTGGCTAGAGGATGAGTATCAATCTGCATTCCATGCTGAGTTGCTGTTGATTTATGGAATGCCTCATCTAATCTCTCAGGTGTCCTGTTGAATCCAAGGACGATTACCTAGGACGACCTGAGTCCTTGGACCACGACGCAAAACTACTCGGTTTGATGACAACCTTGTCCAAACCACTGTTGTTCCTGCATACCTGGTGGTGCAGCGGATCTGGATCTGTCTAGAGACTGGACACAGCCCACATGAAGATGAACTCTCTGATCATGCCCCAGGACTACTCACAGGCAGAGGTGGACATTAACTTGAGTAAAAGTACTTTTCTGAGTAACTCTGAGTTCACAAGTTTTGGGAAGTCCCTACTTAAGACCAAATTGATCAGGGAAAGTGAGTTCATATCTCAACAGTAACCTATAAAACAATTAGAAAGAGAAAAGGAAATATCAATCATGGTAAGATGTGAACTACTTTTACCTGATCAATTTGGTCTTAAGTAGGGACTTCCCAAAACTTGTGAACTCAGAGTTACTCAGAAAAGTTATTTTACTCAGTACGTTGTCCACCTCTCCTTACAGGACCTTAATGTCTACTGACAAACAACTTTGCCTTAATTGGACATGCACTGATAAACTTTACACCTGGCACAGCCAGAAGTGGAATGGCCACCCCTCTGAGTCTGGATCCTCTCTAAGTTTCTTATTGGGAAACTAATTTACCTAGCAACTGTGCCTCAATATCTGCAAAAACACTTTGTGAAAACTGCTGATGTAAAAAGGGCTTTATAAAATTAATTTGATTAACTGAATAACTGATCCATCCATTGAGTGCATCACTGTCCTTCAATGACAGTTCCATGTGACCGTACCTGAGTGAAGCCCAGCCTGATCCTCCTCTGTTTGAAAGCCTTGGCAAACACCTCCAGCTCCTCCAGCTCATTGACATCCTCCAAACTGGGTGATCCCACACCCTTACCGGGCGGGGTCTGAGAGTTGGGGAATATCTGGCTGGGTGCGGAGGCTAAGGTCCGTGTGGGCGTGGACGGCTGTGCGTGGCAGGAGAGTAAGAAAGAGGGATGACAAAACTGGACGAGAGTAAAGAAGGTGAGCTTGAGTGGTCTGTCAAGAGACAGCCCATAGGCTTAACCCACTATGCACTAGTTCATAGGTCTTAAATCATTGGCTGTCTGTCTGGTAATGTGCCTGGCCCCACCCAACTGGAAATTTCTTGTAATTTAGTGCAATTGAAAATATAATCAGTGCTAATGATATATTAGATCTGCTAAAATGAAAGCAGCTCACAAATATTACCAATCTGATAGTGAGGTTATAAGAAATTTCAAATTTACACTGAAGTAATCTAGATTGTGGATAGATTTTTTTTATATTAAGATTGCCCTTCAGATAACATTTGAATTCTGAAAGAGACAAAAATAGTAGTGACTAACTGAAGAGGACATCTATACAGGTGAGCGCCATTGATGTAAGACAGCATAGACGGAGGACATTTCTCTAATGTACCCATGAATGCACTGAGGAAAAAAAACTCTACAATGTACAATGTTTACACACCTTCACCCATTATGCAACAGTATCTTTACCACACTATTTTCTAGCCGTTAAACTATTAACTTTTGTTTCCACTGACCTGAGGGGCGATGGTGATGGTTGGACTCTGCAGGAGGTTATCTTGGCTCTGAGGTACTTGACTGAGGAGGTTTTGAGCTTGCATGAGACCTGTAAAAAAAATGAGGCAAGGCTTAGTGAAATATACTGAAAAGTGAAAACGACTCCAGTGCTGGTGTATGGCTTACTATGATTGTAAAACATACTGGGCTGTCCCTGTGCTGTCTGGGAGATGAAGAACTGTGTGGGCTGGAGCTGGGGGGCCATGGAGTGGCCTGGCTGTACCAGCACAAACTGCTGTAGGCCCTGCTGGAGCTAGAAGACACAAGACACCAGGGTGAGCAGGGGGGTGAGTGACCCACGGCTACTGATGCCCCCACAAACTGTGAAACTTGAACAACAGGCCCCACAGTAGGGGTGTCATGATACCAAAAACTCAGTAGTCTGTGCCAATACCAGTATAATAAAACGATTCTCGATGCCGAATTCGATACCAAAAAATGACTTGATAAGTTTCCATGTATTTAAACTTGAAAAATTATATTAAAAAATATAAACATTTCTTAACAAGTTTTAAAAAACATGTGCAATAAGGCATAGAACAACAGAATAAAGTGCAAATAATGCTCTACAGAGCAACAACTAGTGTCCCCAGACACATTTCTGACATTTTTTTAAAAGGTACTGTGCAAAAACAACAACAGTGCAAAACAAAACAGTGGATATAGCAGTGCAGCCATGTTTTTTCTCACAACATTGCACACCTTTTCTTGGCTAGGTCAAGGTTTTTAGAGAGGAAAACTAACATGTCAACATAGTCCTGGGTAAGTCGCGAATGATTTTGTGTAATGTGTTGGGCATTGGTCCCATGTGTATGGCTGTATTGGATAATGAAAGCTTTGAATCATCTTTTCTTATCAGTTTAATATCTGATTCTTTCCCCATCGGGGAACTAAATATATTAAATGGGTTTTTCGAACAGGGAGTCTGGAAGCGGGGCTTGCTTGCTCCGCCCGCTCCACGCATCGACTCAGTATTACAGTACATCCGGGAACGATGCACCCATTTCAAATGTGAAAATTAAAAAAGTATATTATCCTCCGCCGAACGAAGCAGACCACCTAGCTAGCAGATTTTCGCAACTGAAGGCGAAGCCCTTTTCGTTTGCGTTTGATTTTTACTGCTATTTTCAGTTATCCTCCCCTGACTAAGCTAGCTAGCTACAGTATTGCCAACACTGGCATCTTCGCCAACGGTGCCTAAGGGTGCTTCAAAAAATGGGCATAATTTTTGTTATTTTAAAACCGGAAGGTTTTGGTAGTATCGGTTCTCGTGACATCCCTACTTGGCAGGTGCCCATCTTTCATCTTAGAGGTATGTTTCAGGGAAAGACATACAATTGGGCAGCACTGGGGTTACTTTTAGGTTTAGAATTACTAGTTAGGACTAACTTGTTGCCTTAAGGCAAGGTTGCATTTAAGCATAAATGTTAAGCGATTAAGTTTAAGATTAGGTTTAGGGATCAGGGACAGAGAATTGGGATTTCTTGGTTAAGGTGGGGTTAGGATCGGGGTGCCGACAAAGATAGAAAGACAAACGTGTGTGGTAGACACTGGAGTAGGTCTCTCACCGGGGTGATGTGTATGGGTTGGGACAGGGGCAGCGATGTGTTGATAGGGGTGGCTGCCGAGGCGGAGATGGCTGCTCCCGTGGTGCTGTTGTGGGCCTGGGTGGCTGACTGCTGCTGAACGGCTGCTGCCAGGAGTTGGGCCTGCTGGAAAAACAACTGCTGCTGCGCCGGAGACAGGGTCAGCTACAGAAACAGAGGGAGACAGGGCATCGTGTAAAAAAAGGGACAGACGAAGGGACAAACAAGTGCGCTATGTGTCTTAATTGGGGAGGGCTGGGCACCGAACGTCGATACTTTCATGGCACCGACCGAAATACTCAGATCCTATCGAGTATCGAAACATCTTTTGGTGCCAAATTTCACATCCAAAACAGTCTGTGAGCCAATAATCATGTAGCATACTTGCGAGTACAGACCTAAAGTCACCGGCGATTGGCTGTCTAACGCAACTTAAAACACATCATGTGAAAGAGACACCACCATCACGCAGAGGATTTCTGAAGATACTCGCAGTTGTATACCGTTTATAACGTTACTCTTTGATCAGGCAGCATTTTAGTTTTTCCAACGTAACGTTAAGGTTACACATTTAAAAATATACTTGACAGATAAGTGTAATTTCACTACTTAAACGTACAATATGTAGTTTTTGGCCACTAGGGGTCTCTCAATCAAAACAATAGCAAAAGATGTACTTGGATGACGTAGGGAAGTATTGTGGGATCATGGGTTAATGACAACCTTCCAATCAAGCGTCTCCGGCAGAAAAAATGTTCACTGACAAAGTAATGTATTGTTAAAAATATTATAACTTTATTCACGTCATGTTTGGCAGTTCCCTGGAACTTAAAGCAACTCGAGCAGTCAAAGGTTATATGACGCCATTGACAGAAGACAAAATAAAACGTCCCGTGTCTCTGAATTATATTGAAAATTTCCCTGGGTTTGAAAGTTGGTGGAAACATTTAGGATAATGTAAGTACACAACTAAGAAATATATATAATATAGGTAAAGTGATGTTTGCTTTTTTAATGCAAAGTATGTCTTTTGTTATTGTTTTGGAAAACTACATATTGTACCTTTAAACCGAACACACAGGTTAACTACTGCCGTTGTTGCGCCCATTCCTTATTTCGATCGACAATCGAAACTCTATTATTTTCGCCATAACGTTGACTATGCATGTTAGCTTGTGCTGCTAGTCGGTTGCTCTAGTTAGCTCTGTCTATTTCCCCCTTCACATTAGCCTCTGCGCCGGTCCACCCTGATGTTAGGAATAGGAAAACCATACCAGAAAGTGTCAATCCCTTCACACCTGCAGCAAGAGGGAAAATGTCCAAGGAAAGATGAGATCAGTAATACAGAGTAGTCACAGGGGTTATTGTTAAAGGTTTGCTAAATCTTTCGACAGTGGAGGCCCCATGGTAGAGGTGAGCAAGCTATCGATATAAAGGGAGTTATTTTTTTATTTGTAGTTTGTCAATATAGCCTCTTTTAGCCTGGAAAATGTTTTCTATTGTTATTGTCACTAAAAAAAATTTAACGATTATATTGTTATGTTTTGTGCTTTACTGATTCACAATTAAGGTGGAAAATAAAATTTTGTTTTTACTGTATTTTGTTGATGTTGAAATTATTTTTTTAAACATATGGTATCAAAAAAGGCTCATGTTATGTTCGGGACTGTAGCGAACGGAACAGTGCATAACGCAGTGCACAATACCGTTCCGTTTTCCCCAGTCCAGACAAACAAGAGCCCATCCTCCTCAATTAAGTTTCACCAACCGCCACTCCTGTACATAGAAACATGGAAAAAATTCTTAAACCCCATTGAAAACCTCTGGAATGTAATCAAGAGGAAGATGGATGGTCACAAGCAAAGCCAAGCTGCTTGAATTTTAGTTCCAGGATTGTAAAGACTGGTGGAGAGCATGCCATGACAAGATGCATGAAAGTCTATTATTATTGTTACATTAAATATTGATTTTTGAAATATCCCTAAATTAACACATTCACCTATTGCATTGTTTAAAAATTAATATGAACTTAATTTCTTTGCATTATTTGAGGACTGACTAGCAGGGGCGTAGCCAGGACATTATTTCTGGGGGGGCCAGCTTGGGCCAGTCTTTTATTTGGGGTGGCACTTGATTGTCAAAAACTACTATTTTAAAACTCACGCACCGCGTCACTCAGAGTAACGGTTTTCCCGCGGCTGGTCAGGCCATAAACAATGGATTGAACTTCCTAATGGACACTAATAATGTCTTATTGA
>JACXGM010004607.1:0-37438 GCA_016801145.1 Umbra pygmaea | reverse complement strand
TGCTGTACTACCATGTGTACGGGACAACAGTGGTGGTGTACTGGGCTTAAGCTGTAATGGTGTCTCTTCCTGAGGGACATCAGATCTATCTCATTTTATAAAATGGTGGTGGATCCCATAACAACTGCCCGCAAACTCTTCATTACTCTCTTCACTGCCCTTTCTTACTCAATTTTATTTAACCTTCATTTAACCAGGTAAGTTGACTTAGAACAATTTCTTTTTTACAGCAACAACCTGGGAGCAATTAGGGTAAAGTGTCTTGCCAAAGGACACAACGACATTTGGCTCATTCAGGAATCGAACCGGCTACCTTCTGACTACAAGTCTGACTCCCTACCCACTGAGCCATCTGCGCCCCATCTCCCCAATCTAATTCTTTAACACCCATTTCCCCAATGTCTTTTAAGTTTAATTTAAGGTGCTTTATTTGCATGGAATTTCTTTCTTTTTACATTGCCTTCGCAAGTTTAAAATATTAATAACAATAAAAGCTAAAGCAAACTGAAACCAATTAGAAATAAAATCTGACATTTTAAGTAGACATTGCACACGTTGAAATGTGGTATTGATTGTCATATTGATGAGGTAGAATAAATAAAGACATGGACACATGTTGCTGTGTTGTGGATTTTCATCTTACAAATATGCACGTTTCTCTCATTTAAATTTTTAAAATTCTTTATGGCAAGGGATATGTGGCTCTCTCAGCGCAGTGAAGAGAGAGAGAGAGAGAGTGGGGTGGAATGAGAGTGAAAGGGAGAGAGAGAGGAGAGATTGAGACTGAGTAATCTGCGATAAAACACTGGCTGTGATCACCATAGGTCAGCACTTTCCCAGTATGCTCTACTCTGTTTTCTTTACTATCCATATTGAGTTAGCTCTTCCATCGCTGTCTGTCCATGTTTATCTCTATCGATCTTTCTTCCTGCTTTGATGTTGGGACAGGATCAACCTCTAAGGGGTTCTTTGGACCAATTCAAGACTAGTATAGTTATAACTGAGGACCGCAGTCTGAAATAGTTACAATTGCTTGTCAAAGTCTGCATGCACCTTGCTTTATATGTTTCTTTAAAATTAAATATGATTATAATGATTATATAAAGATGATTCATAAATACTTTTTTTCTTTGCAGATCTATAAACTTTACTATGGTATGAAGGACTTTTTGGTTGGTTAAGACTGGATATCTCAGAGGTAATGGTAGAGGTCCATTTTGCAGCAATTACTGTCGTGAATCTACACTCACCTCAAGGATTATTAGGAACACCATACTAATACTGTGTTTGACACCCTTTCCCCTTCAGAACTGCCTTAATTCTACGTGGCATTGATTCAACAAGGTGATGAAAGCATTCTTTAGAAATGTTGGCAGGATAGCATCTTGCAGTTGATGGAGATTTGTGGGATGCACATCCAGGGCACGAAGCTCCCGTTCCTCCACATCCCAAAGATGCTCTATTGGGTTGAGATCTGGTGACTGTGGGGGCCATTTTAGTACAGTGAACTCATTGTCATGTTCAAGAAAACAATTTGAAATTATTCAAGTTTTGTGACATGGTGCATTATCCTGCTGGAAGTAGCCACCAGAGGATGGGTACATGGTGGCCATAAAGGGATGGACATGGTCAGAAACAATGCTCAGGTAGGCCGTGGCATTTAAACAATGCCCAATTGGCACTAAGGGGCCTAAAGTGTGCCAAGAAAACATTCCCCACACCATTATACCACCACCACCAGCCTGCACAGTGGTAACAAGTCGTGATGGATCCATGTTCTCATTCTGTTTACGCCAAATTCTGACTCTACCATCTGAATGTCTCAACAGAATTCGAGACTCATCAGACCAGGCAACATTTTTTCAGTCTTCAACTGTCCAATTTTGGTGAGCTCTTGCAAATTGTAGCCTCTTTTTCTTATTTGTAGTGGAGATGAGTGGTACCCGGTGAGGTCTTCTGCTGTTGTAGTTCATCCGCCTCAAGGTTTCGCGTGTTGTGGCTTCACAAATGCTTTGCTGCATACCTCGATTGTAACGAGTGGTTATTTCAGTCAAAGTTGCTCTTCTATCAGCTTGAAGCAGTCGGCCCATTCTCCTCTGACCTCTAGCATCAACAAGGCATTTTCGCCCACAGGACTGCTGCATACTGGATGTTTTTCCCTTTTCACACCATTCTTTGTAAACCCTAGAAATGGTTGTGCGTGAAAATCCCAGTAACTGAGCAGATTGTGAAATACTCAGACCGGCCCATCTGGCACCAACAACCATGCCACGCTCAAAATTGCTTAGATCACCTTTCTTTCCCATTCTGACATTCAATTTGGAGTTCAGTAGATTGTCTTGACCAGGACCACACCCCTAAATGCATTGAAGCAACTGCCATTTGATTCTTTGAGTAGATAATTGCATTAATGAGAAATTGAACGGGTGTTCCCAATAATCCTTTAGGTGAATGTATATAGTCTGACCATTATCAATTACATAAAATTAGGGAATTAACTGTGTAGAATTATTTTGGTTAAAATATGATTCTCTACTTTTTGAAAATGCAATGGGTTTCCCAATGTGTTGTATTACATTTGATGCAAAAGTAGTAATGTATTGTAGTTAACATTAAGATAGGATGAATAATGACTTTGTTTCAAATAATATTGATCATTTTGGATTATTTTCTAACTCATGATTCATTTTCATTTAGTCACTTTTTAAGCATAATGTTTAAGTTTCATATAATGCAACGCTTGTTCCCTAATAACAATGCAAAAACAGTGTAAATAATAAAGTAATGTTTTGACAAAATATTGGGTTACACTTTGAAAGTCCCAAATTCCATCTGCACAGTAGGTGCTCTTTAGAGAGTTTGTTGATGATGATATGACTATCTTTTGATAAGCAATTAGTTGTGTAGGTTAGGGGTAGGTTTACAATACGGTTTAGGGTAATGGTTAAGGTTAGGGTTATGCTTAGGGTTAGTAGATAGTTTGTTCGAATGTTGTCTGTAAATAATCTGTAGAGCATCTTTAGGACTCTTAAAATAAAGTGTTACCTAGTATTGAAATTCATGTGAAACGTTTTTAGACATCTATTAAAGTTGTAAATCTGTGTTTTTTTTACATGTGTTTGGAGAAGTGGGGGGTTAAATCTGTGAAATACTAACAGAGCTTTAATGTAATGTATGCTGAAGTGCAGTTCAGTGTGAAATGAAAGGGATGTTGTTGATTCTCTTGTATATTAAATGTTTGGGCAACATAATCTAATGCTTGTCAACACCATGGGCTTTGGGAATTTGTTCATAACAAAATAAATATGAAAGCATCAACATATCTTGGCATGGGGGTCCCGCGTGGCGTAGTGGTTGTTGCTGCATTGTAGGACAGTCTACGTCATGAAAGTCCGCGGTTCGAGTCTGACTATGGGTTCTCTGACTTTCCCCGGACCTCCTGCACAAGGCTGCACAAATTGGCATAGCTCTGCCTGGGATTTGGGTAAAATAAGTCAGATTATCTATTCTGCCACATTGCTCTCCATTGACACCTTGTGTGCAGATTGGGCGCCTGTAAATTAAATGGCGGAAGTATAGTTGGTAAAAGTAATCATCCCCTGCCTGATCTGACGAAAGACCTCCGTGTTGGATGAGCTGTGTGAAAAGAATCGGCGGCTGGGCGACCTGGTTGGATGAACCATGTGTGCCCCTCGTCAGTCCAAGGAGTTGCGGAGCTGCCGACAAGACAGGGTTATTGGGAATTGGGAGAGGAAGAAAATGGGAAAAAACATACAAACCTTAGGACACAATTTCAAAGGATCCACTAACCTTGGGATACAATTTCATTGGTATGCAAGTGTTTTTACCCGAGGTGTTGAGTATTCCTGAATGATTCAGTGTATGACGTCAGTCAAATCGTCTTTAACATTTCAGGTAAAGTTTTTGAATATTGCTAAGCACCAATGACCCCATATGCAGAAGTGAAGACTGCAAAGTGTGGTGAGGTTTTCATTAGTGATGGTAACTCTACAGATTACCAACACCACATTCCAGCCACATCTTGAGTAAACACTACTGCTCTACAGGGTTTAAGCTAATTAAGACATTATTATTATTATATTAATTCCTTTGACAAAACAACTGTCATAACAACAATACTGCAGAGCGCCATTACCAACAACTGTAGTCTTTTGGTTTTCAGAGCAAATTAAGTCCTGTAGCGCCACTTATGTTTTTGTTTTTTTAATTAACATCTTATTGGATTGGCTGAACAGTGCGGAAGAAAACCTATACAGACATTATTGCAATTTTCTGCAAGACCCAAATGAGGAAAATGCTGTCCAGGCACTTTGCTGCTACATGAGGTTATACTCTATCCTCTATGTTCTTCAAATCCCCAGGGCAATGAATACACATACATGTAAAAAAATCTATGCATGCATGACAGTCTAAAGTCAGTTTGGATAAAAATATCTTCTAGATGATTATATTATCACATACTGTAGCGTATGTATAAGTATCAGTGTTGTAGCCTGAAGAGACCAAATGTTTTTATACTGAGCGAATTCCACTAACCCGCACAGAGCTATCTTAAACAACTACTACTCATAAATTATTTATGAGTTACTGGCAGAACAAATATTCCTATGCGTTCAATGGACCATTTTCCACAACGTCAGATTGGAGGGCAAAATCACAACGTTTAAGATGGAGGCACACCAACGTATGTGTCTGTCTCGGGTCTACGCACCGTATAGTACAACAAGTTTTTTGGTCGTAAAGAGGGTCAATCAAAGTTCTACATGACTCCTTGGCTACAAAGGAGGTTCCCTCAGAGAGAGCCTATGTACAGGGCCCATTTACTACGCATGATGAGGTCATCTGTGGGAGAATCCTACCACCTGGTTCCTTTCCCAGTGTTTTGGCCGTCAGCAATCAGCCATCTGTCCCACAGAGATCAGTTATACTATTTACATCAACTTCATCACCAGGTTACCTCCAAAACTGATCACTAAATAGCATCATTAAACCTCACTGTTTATCTTACTGCATCTACAAAATATTTTACATATTGTATATGTACACTACCGAGCAAACGTTTAATGCCAAAATATCCCATATGTTTTCAATTGGGTTGACATTTATTGACTAGAAGGGCCATAGACTATGTGTGCTTATTCTTCATACTCGTGAAATCATTCGGTTACCCCTTGTGTCCTGTGGATGGGAACATTGTCATCCTGGAACTTTAGACCACTCCCATCAGGTCTCAAATGTTTCATAAAGGTGATCACTCAGAATAACTTTGTAATGATTTACAGTGACCCTTCAATCTAAGGGGACAAGTGGACCTAAACCATGCCAGAAATACCCCCCTCCTGCAATTGTAATGTTCCTCCACCACTCATTTACTCAGGTTTTAAGTTGAGTATGTCTGTATTCTTACACATGTATGCTAATGAAACATTTGATTTGTTATGTTTGTCTAGATACACTAACACTATCAAATCAAGCAAAAATTCAAAGAAAGTGGGTTGTGAAGGTTCTTGTTTTTATTATTGGTATCCCTTAATACAATATTTTTAACTTATTTCTGTCTTGAATGTTTAAATAATGCACCAACAGATGAAAGCTGTTGAAGACAATGTAAATTTCCTTCACAGGTTATCACAAAATTCATGCCCTTTAATTAATTCAATATTTTACTGTACCAGCATTTCAGTTGAAGGCACTCTGAATACCATTTTTGCAACCAAACGATCAAGAGTTCCCATTGTGGGACTGCAACCAATCAGTTTGTTCAAGAATAAGTGACCAATTTACTGGCAGTTTATCAGCTAAAATCATTTATACTGAACTGGATATAAGATATATTATGCAGCAGCTGTTTAGTTGTTGTCAAGATGCTAATAGCGATGCTGCATTGAAACATATTTCTGCATGGCTTGAGGAGCAAACACAACCAGATATTTTATCCGTGTCTGAAATGTTTAATATAGTACACAGTCTTAGCTTAAATTCAGTATCCTGTCTATGGACAGGATATCGAGGCATAGTCGGGGTGGGGAGGGGTTGCGGTTTGCTGCTTTTTGTAGATGACATGATCCTGATGGCATCATCGGTCTGTGACCTTTAGCCCTCACTGGATCGGTTCACAGCCGAGTGTGAAGCGGCTGGGATGAGGATCAGCACCTCTAATTGGCCATGGTTCAGTGAATGAGTTCAAATAACTTGTGGTCTTGTTCACGAGTGTGGGGACAATGGAGCGGGAGATTGGTTGGAGAATCAGCGCAGCAGGGGCGGTATTACATTCAATTTATCACACCGTTTCGACCAAAAGAGAGCTGAGCCAGGAGGCAAAGCTCTCAATCTACCAGTGAGTTTTCGTTCCTACCATCACCTATGGTCATGAAGGCTGGGTCATTACCGAAAGAACGAGATCCAGGGTACAAGTTGCCGAAATGGGTGTCCTCAGGCGGGTGGGATCTCCCTTAGAGATAGGGTGAGAACCTCTGTCATCCGTGAGGAGCTTGGATTAGAGCCGCTGCTCTAATCAACCTCATTTCACTACTGAAATATTACTGTGTCCTTCAGTTATTTGATAGATCAAAATGAAATTGCTGATCCAAACACCCACTTGTTCATAAATGAAAATCATGGAAATTGTCAGGGGTGTCCAAACTTTTGCATACAACTGTACATTTCTACTTAATTCTGTCATCTGGTTCAGTGGAACTGGTTGTGTTACCACTGATATACAGGAAATTACCCACCCAAAGACAAATAAATGAACTAATTAACTACTGTATGCCCTCTACCCAGAAACCATCTGTTTGAAAAAGTTCTGCTGCTAAACTAATCCAGCCGTGTAATAGTTTTATCCACCTCTGGAGAGAATGGCTTATGTTTCGCCTGTATTTTTTAGGAGTTTAGTTTGGGTGGAAGGTTCAAAAAAGAAAAGTATGCTTCATATTCTCTCTGGTTGTCAGTTTAATCGCTGTAAAGAATTGGTTGTTGTTCTTGTATTTTATGCATTTTTCAACATTGTATTGTTACGTTATTACTCTCCGGAACTCTTAAAGAAGCATTAACAGTTAACTCTGTTTCATTTAAGTGGATTCCAGAGTACTTTGAGCTAGAGTTTTAAGAATAATAGGATCATATCTCTTCTTCTTTCTGTGGTACCAAATCCTTGTCAGTGTAACAGACAGTTGGTTCTGGAAAATGAGATGAAGTTAAGTCCTTGTGCTGTCAGCAGTGAATATGAGACAGTCTGTATGTGATGTCTTATAGAGTGCCTGTTTTAAATGCTGTCACAACAGCTGGGTCTAACTGATCTTATTCCCTAATGAGAGAGAAATTAATGCCACATTTCACACTTGTAACTGGCATTTCAATTAAATCAACAACATATAAGTTTGGCATTACTCATACACAACCCATGAGCAAAGATTTCTGGCTATGGTTGAATATTAAGTTGTGGATCAAGTGGAATAACCACACATTTGTTAATTTTTTTTTTCATTATCACACTTGCCAGGAGAACTGGCCAGGGTCCCTTTCAAATGTGGTGGTCTATATTTCTACAAGCAATGCTATGGTATGGACCTCCAAGACGATGGCCAGTCTGACTGATCCAAGCGACCAATGGGTTCCATCTGATTGATCTCAGAAACCAATCGGTTCCATGTGATTGGTCTCAGAATCGGGTTGCAGCAGAGTGCATTCCATCATTAGCATTGATACTCTGACTGGTTATTAAGTTCAAGTTCTTTATGGTGATAACAACCACATACGTGTAAACGATGGGACAAAACAACATTCCTCTGACATCACTGTGCCAATTCAGGAGAGAGTGTACAAACAGGCACACACACATACTTAGTAATAAGCTCTATATAGTATAGTGATTATAGATAAGCTACACAATATAGCTACAAGTATGTGACACCCATAATAATGGTGGAGGGGGGATCAGGGTCTGGAGCTGTTGGGGGCTTTAGATCCAGTGAGGGGTCATCTTAGTGCCACAAGATTTTAGACAATTCCAAACCAGGCCTTCACGTCCAACATCAGTGAAAGACCTCACAAATGCTTTTTTGTGGCTGAATAGGCACTAATTCCTTCTTTTCAGAAGACTGTATCACGCTCATATGGGTGCGATGGTCAGATGTCAGTTAGTGTCAATACAGACATACCAATTATGGAAAAATGTACCAGGGTTGAAATGCTGCTCATTATTATTAAAGATTTCCAACGAATAAGGTGATATTTATGCCCATTTGGGTTGTAAAGAATGTGAATATAGGCGCAGTCGAGCTAAAACGGGTCCCCGCTCAGTACGTTTCTTCTCTGAAGTGTCTAGGTTCCTGTTTTCTCTCACGTTCTACTGTGTTTAGAGGTTGTGCCTGCCCTGAAACCTCATTAGACTTCACTGTATAGCTCTGGGTTGACTGAAAGTTCTGACAATCGTACCTTCTCTACTTTAGCGAACCATACGTCACACACTTTGGTGGGGATTCCTGCCTGAAGCTCGGTAAGGAAATGGCTACCCTAGCGGTGAGAAATACCATCCTGTTTCAAGTTAACTGCGGTAAGACAATGATTGTACTTCGATTTTGTACAAAATATAAACATACTACCAGCGGTGGGCCATCAGGGCCTGCAAGGCCTTCTCTGCAGGCCCAAAGAGAGTCAGAATCAGAAATTTATTTTTGTACTTCTTTAATGTATTTTTTCATTAACACTATATATATTTTTCAAAGTTTATTTCAATTAGTCTATAAGGTAATTTCATTGCTACAGTACGCTCTGTTCAGTTGCCTTGCTTTTAGCGCAGCCCATATAAATGAAAGCTTTTATCCAATAACATTTTTTCATTTTTTTATTATTTTTATTTAACCTTTATTTAACCAGGTGGGCACGGTGAGAACAATTTCTCATTTAAAACGGCGACCTGGCCATCATCTGTGTTGTCTCTGGGTAGACTGGGGCATTCAGAATTCCGAGTGAATACCATCTGCTGTGGAAGCCCATCAGAACCATGTTGTTGATTGTCATATTTTTAACCAATCAGATTTCGACTTTACCATGTTGGGTGTGTTCTTTGACCAACTAAAGTGTTTCTGCAAGCCTAGCCTTACGTCAGCATCGTTTCTGTTGCTGATAGAGGAGTGGCAGTTCAATAAAGTTCAATTAAATATTTTTTTTAAAGTTTGCCATCCGAACATGAACTAGCTTACACCCATCTCGGATTTCTTTAAACTTTCTATTTTTAGATTGTTAGATTTTTTACTTTTAGCAGTAGATGGAGGTGAAGAAGTAGCTTTGGTGGCAAATATAGGACTGGGCCGGATCAACTCTCAGCACTGGGCAATATCTTTTATTGGAACTTAACGCAAAGATGTGCTGTACAACCGCGTCATAGAAGTCTTTTTAAAAAAGAAAGGAGGACAGACTTCGTTTTTAAATAATGAGCAGCTTTGGTGAGTTTGATGGATTTTTATATTTTTTTTACTAGCACGGCCTTAACGGTTCTTAATGGGGCTTAGTGCATGTACTGTATTTGTATTCAACCAGGGGGAGATAAACAGACACACTTCATCCTGGCGCCAGTCCTGTTAATACCTGTTAATTATCACTGCTTGCTAGATCACTACTGGTGTCAAGCATGTTCAGATCGTGTGTATATATATATAAGGTCTATGGTTCAGATTCAGTGGTCTTAGCGGGCTCTGCCTTTGAGTGTGCGTGGTAAACCTGGATGTGCGTTTAACCTGCAGCTTGTCTGCAATATTTGGGGAAGTCTGTTGAATCCTGATTGTTCCTTCTGGCATTTTTGCATGTTTGTGGTGTTGTGACTGGGTGTTGTGAGTTAGATCTTGTTTAATTGGTTAGGACATAGATTTTGGCTATCCGATGGCTACAATATGTGTAATGCAACATCCTGTCATAGTGCGTAATTGTGGTACATTCTTATGGTTTCAGTCATGTCGGGTCAATTAGTGTATTGTAAGTCTCATAGAGCCTCGTGTTAAATAACCTTTATAGAGTAAAAAAATAAACATATCTTCACTATGAATATGGGCTGGTTATGCCAAATGACAATAACCTATAGCCCTAGAATGTCATTGTGAGGTTATTATAATGCGTTTAAATTTCGGGAAGATGGTGAAGGCCTAGGTGTAAAATGCACTGCCCGCCACTGCATACTACATATCCGTACTAAAATGGTGGGTCAGAAAATACTTTTGCAATTAGAAATCACATAATTTTTGCAATTATAATAATAAGCAAACTGAAAGAGAATACTGTACTTATATAATAAAGCTAGCAAGTACTATACAAAGTTACTCTCAAGTGTAGGCATTTTTAGAATAATAGTAAATAATGGACAATGGAAAGAAATTAATATTAGAGATTACATCACTGTACGTTGACATTGTTTTTGAGAAACTAATGTAGCTTAGACTGAACCCCATCTAGAAGTAACTTACAACCAAAGTGTACAGTAGTGTTCTTGGTAAATAGTGTATAAACATAGAAACACGTAACCATAGCAATACCAGACTAATTGAAATAATGACTCACAGGTAAAGACACAGACAAGCACACAATCTATTGGAAAATGAATGAAGTCATAGAAATGTCCAGGAATATGCGGTGAGAGTTAAAAGCATTTTTTTCTGAGCTGCTATCTTACCACTGCATCTCTAAATATATATTATGATGATGAAATAAAATGATGATTATGATGATGATGACTATTATACAAATATATAGCAGCCAGCAGCATAGAACCGAGGGTAGTGATGGGGACATCTGCCCTGCGTAGGGTGCCGTCTTTCGGATGGGACGTTAAACGGGTGTCCTGACTCTCTGTGGTCATTAAAAATCCCATGGCACTTATCGTAAGAGTAGGGGTGTTAACCCCGGTGTCATGGCCAAATTCCCAACCAGGCCTCTTACTCAGTCAAGGCCACCTAATAATCCCTCTCCTTCCTAATTGGCATATATAACTACTCACTTCTCCACCTGGTAGCTGATGTGTGGAGAGCGTTCTGGCGCAAAATGGCTGCCTTGCATCACTCAAGTGGGTGCTACACATTGGTGGTGGATGAGGTGGGCTTTCCCCTCACTTTGTAAAGCGCTTTGAGTTCCTTGGAAGAAAAGCGCTATATAAGTTGAATGCATTATTATTATTATTATATATTAAAGCTGTCTTCTGGAGGTTCAAAAGTTTTTGTTTTTTAATTCTATATTTTATAATTCTACATGTCTCTGTCCTAGGTCTGAGTTAGTCCCCAATTAGAACATAGATTAAAGTGCTTTGGCCCTCAGAACTGACATTGAACAGCCCAGGGCATCATCAGCTGTTAAACCAAGCGGCTGGTTTTTCTCATTGTTTATTTTTACCAATATGTTGCACATTGTCTTTAAGGTTATGGAGCCTCATAAAACTACAGGCTAGGCCAAGCCAGTTAACAGATGTTGAATATATTATTTATTAGTTAACTTGTCAAAATGTGCATGGAAATAATAACTTTGAATAAAATCAGAAGTGGAACTATATAATTTAATTAAAACTTTACAATGCAAATATCGATGTTCACTTGAAATGATCAATATTCTATTCCAAATGTAGAGGAACATGGAATCCGTATGGATACAGTGGCCTTTATATGTATTGGGAAAGCAAAGTTGCTATTCGTGTATACTCATTTGAAAATCCAATTTACAGTCAAATTCAAAGATGAAAATAAGGAACGAGGGTAGACTGTCAACTCTTATTTCTGTCTCAACACACTCTATATGTTGTGCTAACTATGAATAACAGCAATTTCAGTGTCAGCCTCTCCCCCATGTTATGCAAGAAAACATATTGGGACAATTCAAATTAAAGCAAATGTAAGAAGTATAAAAGCTAGCTACATTAAATCGCAAATCCCTTCCGTGCAATAACAGCAGTGAGTCAGCAACCCAATGACATAATTAAACTCATGTTATCATTCTATGAGATGCTTTGCCTAGATCTTACTGCTGGCCACTTCGGGCATTGCTTATTTTGGGAGCCACGTGAAATGCTCATTCAATTGGATTCAAATCAGGGGATTGACTTGGCCCGTGTATAACATTTGATATTTTCCCCTGGTTTCATTGGCAGTGTGTTTTTTGTCATTGTCCTGTTGCATTGTGAAGCTTCATCCCTTCTGTCTGGTGGCATTTTCTTGTACATTAGTAACCAAGATGCATGTGTACACTTGTGAATTAATTCTGCCACCGCATCATACCTTACATCATCAATAAAGAAGAGTGAGCCAGTTACAGAGGCAGCAGTACATGCTCGTGCCATGACACTACCTCTGCAATGCTTTACAGATGAGATGGTATTCTTTGGATCAGCAGACTTTTAGCTTTTGAAATTCTGCTGCTGAAGTCTGCAAAAAAGAAGATTGTGGCACTTTCATCCTAGTTTTCTGGAGGTTGTTGGTGATTTCACTGACTCTTGGGTTAGGGTTAGGGATTATTTTTCACAGGTTTTCTTGGCTGACCTGGTCATTGCCGGTTGTTGAAGGCTCCAGTGGTATCTTTTTTTCAGGCCATTCCAAACTGTTGTCTACACTAACGGTCAGTTTTAGAACACCCAGTGATTGTCATGTTTGTCCTTGTTTTGTTTGGGGGGGGGTTCCTGATTTTTCTCCACTCCCAATACCCACTGACCCTGAAGCTCCGCAACGATTGTCATGTTTTTAATACACCAATGAAGCATTGAATTTAATATAATATGTAGCCAAGGCACTAACAATTGTGCAAAGGTATATCAGGGTTTGTCACAGTCTATTACAGGGACTGGACATATTAAGTGAGATGTTGATATGATTTCTGTCCAGTGTGAGTTGTTTTTTTCTGGTTCCCACTCATAAGGTCAGATGATTTATCACACGTTTTCTGTTCACCAATAGATCTCTTTAATTGTTCCCCAGCTGATTCCATCTATTCATTATCTATTTAAGTTGGGTTTGAGTGTTGTTTTTTGATCCATGTCTTGTCCGCATCTTGTAAGAAGTATTTCTACTATGGTTTCGGCCCCCCGAGGCAGTTTTGTTTTATAAGTGTCATTCCCAAAAATAATGTTTTGTTTTCATCATTATAGCCTTCGTGTTTGTCTCAACCATTTCAGCACCATGGACCACAACAACTACTACACTCAGTATCGAAATTACAACAGAATAACCAACCGAACAAAAAAGAGACAAGAAGAGGCGCAGCCGAACGGCACGGGAACATTTAGTATATGAACCGGTAGGAGAAGATGATGTATTTGAGGAGTAGAACAATGCCATCTGTGCCACCCTCGACAGCATCTCAGAGCCAAAAGGCTTTGCTCACCACCCTAGTATCGATGGGGCGGTAGAAGAGGGCTATATTCCTTTTTGCGTCCCCTACCAGGTAATAGGAAAGGCCGGCTGAAGAGAGGAGCTACGGGCCATGAAGAGATACACACCACCCAAACCAGGCTCGGTGTAGCTACCCTCCCACTCTATGGGCAGGGAAACCATGTGGTTTCCCAAAATATAGTTTGGTCAGCCCGCTGGTTTGGTCAGCCCGCTTGGACAGAGGATGACAGAGAGGAGCTGGAGCAGTATGAAGAAGAGGACATCTGTGAAGCAGCGAAGGACCTTATATGCTGAGAGACGGACCAGGAAGAAGGTGAGGAGGAAGGTGAGGTGGACATGGACAGTGATCCTCTAGTTGGCTAGAGGCACGCTCCTTGCCCACATTTTCATTTAGCTGCCCTAGCCAACTAGAGTGCCCCTCATCGTCAGTCCGCAACCTAAAAAATGAGGGCTGCTAATCGACTTGTGGAGCTTCATTCGCCTGGTCTACAGATATCCCAGTCCTCCCAGCACCCACCCTGTTGGACATATGTCCCCTTCACCCTGCCAGCCATCTCTGCTCTGCCCCTCTTCCCTGTGCCACCAGCTGAGTCCTCCATCCTGAGCATTTAGAGCCCTCCCTCCACCACAACAGAGCCTGTAGCTCCGCCCTCCTTGAGGAGTCCAGAGGTAGAAGA
This sequence comes from Umbra pygmaea, assembly GCA_016801145.1. NCBI lineage: Eukaryota > Metazoa > Chordata > Actinopteri > Esociformes > Umbridae > Umbra > Umbra pygmaea. Next base: position 23,382 of record JACXGM010004607.1, on the reverse strand, counting down.
AGCCAGGACCAGGTTGAAGGCAGAACCCATGCCGCTGAACCAGAGGACCAGACCCCTGTATCTGAGGAGGGAGTGGAGCCCCCCATTCCTCACCCAGTGATGACCTCACCCCATCCATTTCAGATATAAGCATCACTGCAGCCTGTGGTCAGCAACGGGGGTCTTCGCCCTATGCCGCAGGCAAGGGTGCTAGCTCCTGATACTCCTACCAACCCGCCGGCAGCAGGACTACCATCGGGGTCCCAACCACCATCAAGGAGATCACGAATGACCCTGCTGCAGCAGTACCCCAAGTGTATAATTATAGATATAATTCATTTAATTATTCATATAAAATAGCCAGTTACATTAATTTCATTTTTTTTACATTAATTCAGTTTCCTATTGAGGAAACATTTAGCTCAACCTTAATTAATAATGTTTTATCTATGAATTTCTGGTCAATTTGTCACATTATGCCATTGATGGGATGTCGAGACTGCTGTGTCATGGGGTTCTAGCACCACCCCATGGTCGGCTCGAGACATGACATCCATACCCCTATTTGGACTTCCTGCTCCTGTCCTCGTTATGTTCCATCATCTCACACTGGTTCACAAACCCATAATTAGTGTCTGTGTACACCGATCAGCCATAACATTATGACCACCTGCCTTATATTGTGTAGGTTCCACTTTTGCTGCCAAAACTGCAGCCCCATATGCAACAAACTGTGTTGTGACACAAAACATGTAAATTTGATTGATAGTGTATATGGAACTTCATCAAAGGAGATTTTCAATACTTGAAATATATTATTCCTATTATCAAAATGGTAAAAACTAGGAGTTCATAATAAATGTCTCACTCTTCCTTAGTGCCAGCAATGTTCTCTAGCGGTTAGGGAATCTGACTTGTGTCCAATAGGTTTTTGGTTCAATTCCCTGACAGTGAACGTGATGTCGTTCTGTGTGAACAAAACCGTTTAGCCTAGTCGCTCCTCCTTCTCCTGTAACACTCACCCCAGATTGTTGCTGCAAAAAATATTTTGTTCTTAATAAACATGCTGGAATGAATAATGGTCAAAATAAAATAAAAATTCTGTAGACAATGTTATCCTAAAAATGTGTCTGATATGTAGGGAATAGGGTTCAACTGGGATTATTTTTCAGGCTTCAGCAAAGCCAAGACCAATAACCTAATAGCATTTAAAGCAGCTAAACATAATTACTACAAAATTGATAAGCCTTTTTCCCAGAGAGAGGCAGACAGTGGGTAAATGTAAATGAGAAGATAATTAGGCTGAGGCAAGCTATACGCTTATAGTCCTTGAAAGAATAATGAAGTCAATTAATTGCAGCGTATGGAAAGAGAACAATGCATTGATAGAATCCATTGAATATGAGTCTTGTTCTAAACAGCAGCCTACAGAACACCAATGCTGAGGGAAGACATTTTAGGGTCACCCCCTCTCGGTACTGTTTACCGGATTATTCAATATTCCTCCTTTTTTTTCAAATTGTTTTGTGATAAAACTCTTTGTTTTGGTAAACCTTCTCATTTGTCTCTATTCAAACTGCAACCTGCACTCCCATGACAGAATGAATCACCGTACAGAGAGACAGCGAAGGAAGAGAGGAGGAACAGCCTTGGACGTGAGCGGAGGCTACACCCTGTACAACAGGGAAGCCCATACAGACAGCTATGACTGGGCTATGGGCGGCGAGTTTGAAAAGGAAGACTCCCGTTTCCATGCCTACTTTGGCTACCCTCCTCCCTAAGAAGCAGGAACAGCAGACTACCTGGCCAACAGACTTTATGGACATTACAGACTGGCCCATGGCTTACAGACCTCCTGCCAGAACCACTACAACCAGTAGAGTGGGTGGCTGGTCTGCCACCCTCCATGTCAGCATCCAACGTTCCAGCCTCCTTGCCAGTTCCTGTGGTTCCATCCCTCACGCCACTGTCTCTGGCTCCTACCTCCCTGCCAGCGCCAGTGTCTCCACCCTCCATGCCAATGCCAGAGGCTCTGCCCCATGCGCCCATGCATGTGGCTCCGCCAACTACGTCAGTGCAAGTGGCTCTGCCCTCCGTGTCTACAACAGAGTGCCTGCTTGACACACCTATACCGGGGGGCCTGCTAGCCACACCGGTGCTGGGGGGCCAGCTTGCCACGTGTGCGTTGGAGGCCCTGTCTCCCACTCCGCCTGTGCTGGAGGACCTGCCCGTGATGTCAGAATGAGGGGCTACACTAATCTTGCCTCAGGCCCCTACACCCAAGTCCAGGACTCCGCCCCTTATCCTCAACCAGGTGACCAGACTCCTGCCACAGAGCCAGGGACTCCACCCCCAGCAGCGGAGCCCACCGTGGCCGCCCTCCTCAACTTGCCCATGGGCTCAATCCTCTGCTCCCGAGTTCGGGGCTCCAACCCCCTCACCTCAACCTAGGGGCCAGGCCCCTGCACCAGAGACCAGGACTCCACCCCCAATGGCTGAGACTGTGGCGCCACCCCCTGCATCCCGACCGGCACCAGCAGCACCACAGCTGGAGTCTGCTGCTAAGCACCTAGCACCTATACCTAGCCGGTACCCGCTGCACCATCCCCTGTACATGCAGCATCACCGTTAGGGCTGGTACTGGCTGCGACACACCTCAGCCATTGACAGCCTCGCCACCTCCTCACCGGGGTCTGCGGCTCTGCCCCCCTAGCCGCCACCTATGTTTTCGGCTCTGAGTTGGGTGCCTCTGGCCCCCATCATCCACTCCTGGGGCTGGGCCCTGTCCCTAGGCCTGTTCCTGTAGCCCCCCCCTTCTCAATGGATGGTGGCATCAAGGTCGCCCTCATGAGGGGGTCCTTGCTTGGCTGGAGCCGCACCTTAGGGGGGGATACTGTAACGGTCGCCCCTTCCTGGGTAGCTGGTATCGGTGCTCCAGGACACATACTCCATTTTATATATGTAGTGTTTACCGGACTCAATGTTCCTCATCCCCGTTTCATATTTCGATTATGCTATTTCTGTGTCCAAGGATGGTTTAAAAACATCTAATGGTCCTTAGATAATGTGGGATTGCTACTATTTGTCAATTTATCATTCATAAGAACGCATGCAGGACTTGCTTGTACGGCACAGGGCCGATAGTACATGAATCATAACGAAGGGTCTAGATGTATTGTAGTGTAGGAGCAGATCTCCATAAAAGTAATTTATGTTTTGTTATTTAAGATCATTTTGGTTTGTTCATCGATGTTTAATGTTTTATGATGAAAGCGATTTTCATGTAAATTTCCAGCATAGATAGAATTGTGATAATATCTGAGCTTTGGGGCTCTTGTCTCGCAGTCCTTGATGCTTTATGATGTGTTTCTGATGTTCTACAACTCCACTAATAAAGCTGGGTTAGAAGCGTAATAAAAGGGATGTGCACATCCCCCCATGATTTAACGTCAGATGTCTTGCTTGTTCTTTCCTTTCCTGAGGTGATGAATTGCTCCATTCCATGTTTAATGACGTAATCTTTGAAGACATGATCCTAATGACTGATGATACACTGACAATGTAATAAACATCGCTTTGAGTGGGCTGTGGCAGGCAGGTATATATTTATTACTTCATTGCTCTGCTTTGGTGTCCTTAAACAACCGCAGACTACTGAATACATGGATCAGGCTTGTCTCTGTTAAGTTGTTTACACAATGCAAGTCATAGAGAACATTGCAGAGGATTCAAGGATGAATTACTGGTAAAATATATCAACATGACTATAGTTCAGTATATCGCCAAGAGCCTCAGTAGGAATGATGCAAACTCCAAGCAGCTGCCTTCAATGCACTTGTACAGCTGCAGCAGGAGTTCAAATCTGCACCAGTGTGCTTTCTTATGCTAATAACATTCTTTCCATCCTCATTTTCTACTGTTTGTCAAATAAAGAACAAATATGTACAAAAATATATTCAGAAACAAATCAGTGGCCACTGTTTTTCTTAGGCTAGGTTATGTAGAACACACTCTTCAATAATTAAGGGTAATTTCATTGTTGACAAGGTTGTCATGCCTGAGAACAGCATGGATCAAATGACGCATTCACAACAAGCCATCAGTGATTACATTCCATAAGTGCACTATACAGGGAATAGAATGCCATTTTGGGCAGAGGTGCACACGTAGGAGACATTCAAGAACACACGGAGCACGTTATGGTTTTCATTGTGCCATTGACTCTGATGGGTGCTTTTCACAGCACCTCAGTACACATAATGGTGCTGCAATTTGCACGTATTAATCAGCTCCAATGGTTCCACAATATGGCATGAGAGCACCTACACAGCCATCATATGGCAGTGTGATCTGGCAGCACGCATTTAACTCTGTGAAGCAACACGTCTGTTCCCCAGTGACACAAGTCACATATTGTTAAATTGCATTTGTCACGCATGCCGTAAAAACAACCGGTGTAAACTAACAGTGAAATGCTCAGAGTTAGCAAGAGATAGGATTTCAATAAACACTAAACAAAGCATCAGTGACGATCTTGTCCACCACTTTTGCTGTTCACGGCGGAAATGCTTTTAGATCTTCTTGAGTTGTACTGAATTTAGATTGAACAAACGATATAGCTTAATTCCAATGCATTTGCATTTTGTTAAATACAGTACATAGTTGTCTCGCATGTACTTAGGCACAGGTGTCAATCAGTTCCACGGAGGGCCTGCAGTGGTATTCAACTCTTACCCTACGGGGTCCGGAGCCTGCTGGTTTTCTGTTCTACCTCAACATTAATTGGACTCACCTGGTGTCCCAGCTCTAAATAAGTCTCAGATTAGAGGGTTGCAATGAAAAAATGGAGTGGATCTGGCTTCGAGGTCCAGAGTTGAATACCCCTGCTGTATGCTGGTTTTTAGTCGTTCCTTTCAATTAGTCCGCATTTAACATCTAGACTGCCTTAAAAAACAGTTCGCTTCTAGGCCATCATCCAGTCAAGCGATCGTTTAAATCTCCCCTGACCTGCTATTTAATGAAGCTGATTCAGAGCTTGTTTCTTATACTCTACATCATGGGTGCTCTACTCCTGTAGAGCCACTGTCCTGTAGGTCTTTTCTCCAACCCCAGTTGACACTAACCTGATCAACTTGTTCATCCAACTAATTAATAGAATCAGGTGTGCTAATTTAGGGTTGGAATGAAATCTCTCCAGCAGGAGTGAGCTCACCTGCTCAACAGGGTGTCCGGTAAGAACGAGGCAGCTGGTTGTCATAGAAGGGTTTAATTCCTCATCCTCTACACCACCACACACAAAGCAAACGAACTGAACTTGTGGAATGTTTGCTACTATCTGAAGGCTTCTTTAGTTCCTATAAACATAGAAGCATACTAATATAGTTTGTATAAAGGTTATATTATCTACATATATAATACAAATAATTCAAATAATTAAAAATAAATATTGCCTACATATATCACAAATATTAATATGACTGAACAATCATTGGCATTACACTACTGAAATATAGATAATATACATAGCAGCATAACATATCTTAATACTTTACTGAGTTAATATTAATATTACTATGCCAGACAGCCTTATGTCTGATCTACCTGGCAACACTGGTAATAAATGCACTAATGTGTGTGCTGATTGCTCCTACAGCATAATGTATATTGCCTCTATGACATATGCAGCCAAAGTGTGAACCAAACACCTGCTATTATTGACTAATCCAAACAGTAAACACACGAACTTGGGCAACTGATGCAATAAATTATATACAGAACACAGATGCACAAATAACACATTTTTACAGCAGTATTGTTGAACACATTACCTGTATAGGCAATTAGGCTAACTCCAACACCAACAAGAAATGCTAAAACTACAGCTTAACCAGAATAAAAACAATAATCCTTGTTCCTACAACATCTTTCTTCACCAAACTAACCCCTAATACACTCATCCTTAGATGCACACACAGACGGGCCTATCCTAGAATATAAATAAACTCTACAACCAACCCTGACCTGCTGAGACGTTGCCGACAAGGTAAGGTCAGCAGGAATTGGACATGACCAAATGGGAGGTCAGAAAGTTGATACAAATATTTTAAAAGAATAGTAAATATAATATTGCAATGTGATGGCTATATACAAGGAGTAGCTGGGAAGTCAGACTTGTAATCAGAAGGCTGTCGGTTTGATACCCGATTGGGCTTAATGTTATTGTGCCCATGAGCTAGGCACTTCCCCATAAGTTGTTCCAGGGGATTTCCTTGAACTTACTGTAAGATGCTCTGGATGAGAGCTGCTAAATGACTAAAATGTGAAAGGGAGGATGAATTCTAAATGTCAAGCAGAGAATACAAAACTGAGTGACCAGATTAAATAAGTAATTACAGATGACAAATATCCATGTTGTTGGAATGGATTTGTTGACTGATCGCAAATGACGGCACCTTACTATCTGTCCTCATGGTGTTTCAGTGACCTCTACTGAATCAATTGACCAATGAAGTGACAAGACCAATTTAAAGGGCCGGTGATAAACCTCCTTGTCAGAGCATTTTGTGGGGCGAAGGTTAAAGAAAGGGAGGTGAAATTCACTCAATACTGGCCAAGGGGCAGATATCCAACAGGTTTGCATTGCTTGTTCATAAGCTAGCGATTCCTTGGGTCAGGACGTGGAGCCAGAAGCTCAATTGTGGTTTTTGGCCAGTGAATGTGCTCCCCTCCATGACCACTGGCTCAGGGAAACATATTATTGTTATTGAAAAATATGTATAATTATTCTGTCATTGCATAAACACACTGTGCCATTAAATAAATAAACAGTGATGATGTAAAACATTTTTTTAAATTACATTACACAAAATAAAATGACAAAGACTGCATGGTTAGTTTCATTACATTGAGGGGAGATTAGGGACCTTAGGTTCAAAAGGGCACATATCTGAAACAACGGTAGTCTTGTCCAAAAAGCATGTTTTTCTTTAATCAGATTTTCCATTGAATTTCTTAGTGAGTAAAATCCAAGTATCACAGCAAGAGGTGAAGGGCTAACTGTATATAAAGTTAGAGCAGGCAGTAATCAGTCCAACTAATCAACACTTTTCATTACACAGGCAGAGCCAGAGTTAATCAGTCCAGCTAATCAACACTTGCATTTACAAAGTTATACATATTCACCATCCTAATTGTTGTTTACAACTGACTCCAGTTGAAAATGTCAAAGTTTCAAAGTTTGATTGGACAGATAAAGTGCTGAACTCCACATATTATCCTGTAGCAGAGAGATTGTTGTCACGTGTGTAACATAATGTGATTGGCTCATAAACAATGCAGTCAGTTAAATAAATAGTTCAATCACTGCCACACATTTAGCTACTTCATTGACCATGGTCTGAATCCTGCTTGCAGTAGCCAAGGGATCCAACAGGGGGCGATGTTATTGGTCAGCATCATCTGGGTTTGAGGAGTCAGTAATGACATAGGATTACCTTGCATATTCATGTTCCAGGAACTATTTCTGGCAGTGAGGATGCGTTCTTTCTGGCGCTCAAGGTTTCCGGTCTAGACTTCCTGATTAAGTGAACAGCGTGACAAGCATCAGAATGACAGCAGTTATGCTTCAAATGACGAATTAGAGGAAAAAAAACTCATGGTTATCGCCCAAACAAATGTATACAAAATTATAGATTTCAAATGTGTTTAGTATGGTATGAATATGCTAAAATTAATTAAATAGCCAAAAGTATGTGGACACCCCTACTAATGGTGGAGGAGAGATAATGGTCTGGGGCTGTTTTTCAGGGTTTGGGCTAGGTCCTTTAGTTCCAGTGAAGGGTCATCTTAATGCTACAGGATACAAAGACATTTTAGACAATTGGGTGTTTCCAACTTTGTGACAACAGTCAATTCAGATGCACCATGAGCATACTGTAACACAGTACCATTCAGTGGTGTACAGTTTATATTTGCATTTCATTGCATGTGATGATGAAATATAGGCACGATTGAAATAGGCATCCACATGTAATAACTGCATGGGTCACAATACAGTACAGGATTTTTAAAGTAACTTTTTGGTGCCATTGGAAAATAGTTAAATGTCCCCTTAAAACAAATCTACATCTCAGAAATTCTCTGGGAGTACGTTCTCATGGAACTATTTACAAAACATGAATTGCATAATATCAATATATTTTTGTACGTTTCACCTCCACACTTTACTATTAGGCAATATTGGTCCTTCCCGTTGAATGAATTAGATTGGTCTTTAATAAACGTAATTGCTCTTTTTTGTTGTGTTGGCTTTCATGTGATCATGGAACACCCCATACATTCCATTGTGATTTAAATTATATTCAAAGCGTATGGTTAAGGTTAGGCGTCACGATACTAAGGTTAAGGTTAGGATTAAGGTTAGGGTTAACATTAGGTAAGAAAAACATACAATTTCGTGTCTTGAGACACAAATGTTAATCGTGGTGGAATGGAGAAAAACATAACAATGTATACCATATAACACAACAAAAATTCTGTTTCTGAAACAGAGCTTTCTGGTTTCTTACAAGACAACTGGGAAATTTTGTAACCATAAAAAACAAAAATAACATAGCCAAACCAACAGTTTAGAATTTCCAGAAAACAAAGTGTTACAATCTATTGTCAGCGAAATACTAACAAATAACAAATACTAACAAATAACAAAGGCTACATTCCAAGATGTAAACATTTGATCAGCACCAAAAACAGAAATGCCAGATTAGCAGTTGCTAAAAAGTAGAAAGCTAAGCCAATAGATTTTGAATTGTATGGACAGATGAGACAAAGATGGAAAAGTGATGGGAAGACATAACCAAAGGCTAACACCTTATCTGTAAAGCATGTTGGAGTTACAGTAGGTTCATTGCATATAGCTGCATGTCTGCTTCTGGACTGGGATCACTCATCTTTATTGATGATGTAACAAATGATACAGCAGCAGAATAATTTCAGAACTACACAGAAGCATCTTGACATCCAAAATACAAGAAAATTCCACCTGATGTAAATGCCACCCGACGTATCATCAGGGAAATAAAGTGGACATTTTTAGACTGGCCAAGTCAACCCCCTGATTTAAATTCAGTAGAACATGCATCTCATTTGCTGAAAAGGAGATGAAAAGTCCCCAAAACAAGAAACAGCTAACAATGGCCACAGTAAGGGCTTGGCTTAGCATGTCAAAGGATGATACCAAGAGTTTGTTGATTTTCCAGACTGGGAAAATGCAATGAAGAATCTAGGACGGATGATATGTGTATGCTTGCGTCAGCTGATTCTGTCTGAGTGATCGTAACTCTCGGGTTTCCTGGCTGAACTGCTTTGTTATTTATCTGATCAATTCGGTAGGTTTAGTGCCCTATCTCATGCACGTGCTAAAGGTCAGTGGTTAACTTGTTTTTTGAAACACAGCAAAGGATTTGTTCAAGCACAATTTCTCCATCAGTGGTCAGAGAGCTAAAGAATGAGGGAGGGTGGAGATGGGAGGGTGTGAAGGGGAAAAAGAGAGTGAAGAGGGGCAGATAAAGATCCAAAGGGGCAGGGAATGAGAAGGAGATTGAAGGGAGACAGACTGATATTCTTTGTTTGCCTCTTTGGGGGTCGGAGGGAGGAAAGTAAGTTGGGAGAGAGGAGAGAGAGAAGGGACATTTAGGTGGGATGTTGAATCTAATGTATTCACTTTTGACATTGTTCTCCCAGTTTAAATATCTGTTCACTTAAGCATGCAAGCCTGACATCTCATGAATTACATTTCCGGGGAACTAATTTGCAAAACCCAATTACATGAAATATAAACTTGTGAATGTGCAGCCCAGACACTAGAAACAGTTGTGAGTGTAATCAGCGTTAAATAGTGAATGTTTGGTGGGGCGTCATGGTCAGGTTGGTGGTCAGGAACTTAAAGGTAAAATATGTAGTTTTCCAAAACAATAACAAAAGACACACTTTCAATTTTTTTAAATTATTTATATATAATGATTGAGAGGGAAAAAATTACAGTAATAGTGTGTCCAGCAACATATATATATCAATACAGTTTTTACAATTTTATATTTTTGTATTTAAATTATATATATTTGTTAGTTGTGTACTTACATTCTCCCAAATGTTTCCACCATTTTTCAAACACAGAGAAATTTGTAATTTAATTCGAAGACACGGGACGTTTCATTTTGTCTTCTGTCATTGGTGTCAAATAACCTTTGACTGCTCTAGTTGCTCTAAGTTCCAGGGAACCGCCAAACATAATGTGAATAATGTTATAATATATTTAACATTAAATTACTTTGTCAGTGAACATTTTTTCTGCCGGAGACACTAGATTGGCAGATTGTCATTGACGGCGATAACAAAACCCATGATCCAACGCTACTTCTTGACGTCATCAAAGTACATGTTTTGCTATTGTTTTGATTGAGAGACCCCTAGTGGCCAAAATTTAGATATTGTACATTTAAGTAAGTAACCTTCATCATGGTGGATGTCAGTTCAAATACGGATGAAAGTAATGTATTTTTTTATTTTTATACAGTTGATTTGTGGATGTATGTTTTTTGTCATGTTAACCTTGACCTTAGTCCTAAGTAGTGTAGGCTGGTGAATCTTAATTGAGGAGGATGGACTCATTTTAATGGTTTAATGGATGTAACTCTATTGCGTTTAGTTCAATCTATACATTAATATGAGTCCATCCTCTTCAAATAAGGCTCCACTGATCCTAACCTTAACCTTAGTAACATGATGCCTAAACTTACCTCAGTAATGAGATGCCTGACCTTAAACCTAACCATAACCGTACCCTTTTTAATGTACTTTCAATCACTATGGAATGTATTGAATACATGGAATGATCATAAACCGCCTCAATAATAATAGAGCAATTATATTAAAGACGAATATAATTTCAAAACTTTGAGGACCAACATAATAGTAAAACGAAAAAGTGCTACGTCATAAAGGGACCATTATAACCTAAAAGTAAAATGTGAAGGTTAAAGCTGTTTTCAAAATAGTCAACTGAAAACATAATTTCTGAGAATTATACATGTTTGTGTCACATCCTTATTAATGCATTCCAGTCAATACGTTAGACATTAGTCGCTATACCAAGGAACGGAAATTAATTAACCTAAAAACAAGGGTTTTGAAGCAAAAGTTTTAACATACTCCTACCAGATTGATGCTCTCCACTGATACTGGGTTGCACTGAAGTATTTGGTGCATGTTCACTGCAGTGTTTCCAATGATCTTCTCTTCTCCATCCAGGTTTTCTGTCCAGTAGACAGAAAGTAAAATAGATTGGGATTGAGAAGTACTAAATAGAGAGAGAGAGGAATGGAGAGAAAGAAAGTGCCTATAGCTCCTCTCGTCCACAGAGCCTTGCATCCAGACAACAGGGATTTGTTTGAAGTCCCCGAAACTCCTGAGACCACTCCACCGGTGGTTTGGACAGGCCTTCACCTGAAGTGGAACCTGGTCGGAATCACAAATTGCACCCTATCCTGTATAGTTCATTGGTTCCCGGTCAAACTTAAGACACTATGTGGTGAATCGGGTGCCATTTGCGATGCAGAGGCAGACACACGGGAATGCAGAGCGGCCCATCCGAGATGGAGCACAAATAGGCGAGGGTCGTGTGGACTGAATCAATAAGAACTTAACCTTGGAAATATCCCTTGTGGACAGTGGACTGGAGGAGTGACAAGGACTTTTACTCGTTTGAACCAGAACATGTTCTCTTTTATTTATGTATTCACACACAAACACACACACACACACACTAAAAAACACACATTAAATACACTCCAACACACACAAACACACACAAGCTAACAAACACACGTATAGAGTCCACTCCAACACACACAAACATGGGCACACGCACAGACACATCGCAGTGGCAACTCATAAACCAACTGACTTTTAACATCCAAACAAACCCAACAGTGGTAGCAAAGGAAAGAAGCTACACGCGAAGGTACATTTTTAAAATGAAAATGGACATTTAATAAAACCATGAACCACAGGTAGCCTAGGGCAGCTGTGAGGACGGCCTGAGGCAGTCCTGGCTCCAGAATTGACAGAAAACACTCAGCATGACAGAGTTCTCCAATGAATGTGTCTGGATGACCAAGCTGCTGAACCACACACTGTACTTCAACAACCATTAAGGTGGCAACATTCTAGTAACTTTCTCCCCAAAAAAATCCAGGGCATTCTGAATTTTCAAGTTATTCACTTGAGTCCAAAGATTTTACAACCAGGTCTTCTGCCTTTTGGGAAACTCACCAGATGTTTGTAACCCAAATAATAGATATTTCCATTCACTCAGTAAATTAGTGTGTTATTTATGTATTAATCTCCATATGTAATTTATCATGCATGCGCCTGCTTTTTTGTGTTCTTGCGTACGTGCTTGGTCAATTGTTTCTGCTTGTGTTGGTGCTTTGTTGTTTTTGCTAAACCTTTATCTGTTAATCAAGGCACACTTGCAAAATAGGTCTCATTACTATATCTCTGTGACTAAATATAGGTTATTACAGTAAATTATTAAAAGCCTATACTAGAGGAAAATGAATATTATTATTATTATTTTCAGACAATATTGTTCATCCTTGTTGGCATAAAACACTCATATGGAACCATCTCCATTAGTTTAACCTCCTGGAAGGCTTACAGAAATAGCATCACCTTGAGTTACTGGCAAAAAATTTGTATAATTATTTTACTAATAAATCATTTAAACTTTATAGCATTTCTCAAAAAATGTAAAAGCCCTTTAATAGCAAACAACCAGCAAGCTATTTATAATATCACAGGCCAGTGAACTGAGGTCAAGTGTTTGAACGCTGCATCCTTCATTAATGGGGAGGGTCAGGTTATGGCTTTGGTAGACAGAGGTTTTCAGAAGATGGTAGATGACGGCGATGGCGTCTGACTGATTATCTTGTAGAGGCTGAGGGTGGGAAACAACCTCAACTTAAACCAGCTGGACTTCTCCCTTGTGTGTGGTGGTCTTCTCCCTTGTGTGTGGTGGACTTCTCCCTTGTGTGTGGTGGTCACTTGGGTGTTGCCTCAGCAGTTGAGAGTGCCAGAAAGCTCAACAAAAAAAGTCCAAAACCGCTGTCAGTTGTCCTCACTACCAGTTCTATTATTCAGCACTGCTGTATCTCCCATTTAATTCAGACGGCTCCTTATGTAATAAAATAAGAAGTTGGTAAAAACAAAACAGCTGGTACTTGGTCCAGATGCATTGCTCAAACCAAATCATTAACTAGATAGGTACTGAGCCAAGCCAAGCCACACCCATTCAGCCTGCCAGTCAACCTACAAAATGGTGGCTCAAATTACATGCACAATACACAGTTACATCTCATTTTGCATCTACTTATATTGTATGTACTCATAATCTTGTTAACTTGTATTTCTCATGTGGTATCTACTAATGTAGAATGTGCTTGTTGTATATTAACTTTCCTCATATCTACTCATTGCTGAAGAGCTTACTGAAAGACAGTTGCAACTCACAATGGAACTATAATGACATATTGAGCCGGGTACTATGTAGGATGTAAAATTTGACACTTGTAGAATGATGTCTCAAAATGTATGACATAATAGTTAAAAGGCTTCTCAGGAAATGTGTCACAGCTAACAACTGCATCCAGGCACCCCAATTTGCAATGTGTCTACGAGCAACATTAACATGGCATGTTTTATTATTTATTTTTTAGATGTATGTTCAGGCATTTTTAAAGGTGCACTACAATCACATATCTCCTGTTCACAGAAATTGATCATACTTTCTCTCTGACATATCATCACCAAACCTAATCAATAATAGCTCCCATGTGTGGCACGTCAACAGGGGTAAAATACTGTATTAGGACGATAGAATCTTTTGCCTCTGTTATTTTGTCCTCTAAACCAAGAGTTTTCAGTTGGAAGAAGATTTCAGATTGATGATCACATTACTGAAGTGGCTCTTTAAGCTTTATTAGACAGAGACATTGGGGAAAGATAAAGGAGAGAGTTATTGCTGAAAGAGCATTGGGACAGATTCCTCCTACCCAGGCAGCAGTACACAGAGATGTTGTATATCAGCCAGACACCACACCCCTTGTGATTGGTGGTTAAGAGGCACACTGTTAGTTGGAATATTGCTGGTTTAATTCCTGACTGTGCCAAACGTTTGTTGTGTCCAACTTAGACTTTTCTCCTAAGTTGATCCGTGGGATCTCCCTTTACTAACTGTAAGTCGCTCTGGATAAGTGCATCTGCTAAATGACTAAAATGTAATTTTTTTATATTTTATATTTTAAAAAGGTGAGGCAGGTAAAGCAAATTCAGACAAATATTTCCAATGTAGTCCCTAACATGCATCACAAAAAGTAAGCATAGTCCACACTGCTTATAACATGTTCTACTTTTTGAAATGAGATTTCCCATCAAAGCAGATATTGTCAGTGTCAGCCAGATTTCCTCCACGTTTCAGAGTTCCATCGCTTTCCAACTCTCCGACTGTGGTCAATGGGCTTTCTCTAGCATGTTTGCGTGGAGTGAACATTCTGACTGCACTGATCTTCACATGCTTTGAACGGTCTAGTTTGTTGATTCATCTGTGGACTGACAGTGCCCCCTCCTGTCTATACCAGACCCATGACAGTATCCTCACTACCAATGGCTGCCTGGTCTTTGGTGCCACCTGGTGTTTTGAGATCTCCATTCTGTGGTCAAAATGGTGCCTTGTTTAGCACTGATTCTGACTGATTGAAGACAAAGGGATCTGAGTCAGTTGCCAATAATTCCCAATTGCCCCTTGGTAGGATTAAAACATTATAAGGAGAATTGGGGGCAATTTTGGAATACATATCCTATGTTGGAGAAGGAGAGCATTTTAATCAATAGGGTGTGATGAATGAACAAGGAATCTCCTAAAGATGAGATTAAAAAACAAAAATGAATCGGATCCATCTCTTTTTCCTTCAATACTCCTTAACCCTTTAATCCTGTTCTAGTTCTCTCTTTGTCTTTTTACTCTCTCTCTCAATCTGTATTTTTCTATCTGTATCAATCCATCTCTATCTATTTGTGGCTGTGCAGTTTTTAATCAGGAGAAAATTTGCATTCTTAGATTTTGGAAGTGTTTTCCGGAATGGCCAGCATTTGGCATGGACGCATTTTCCATCAGAGCCATACTAATGCCTTCAGAAAGGCAATCAATCCAGAGCTATCCAGCTGGAAAAAAGTCTCCTGACCTGAAATCGAAAGTATTTTAATGGTTTTTAGGCACAGAATTCAAGGCGGACCTCAGAGGGACTTTCAAACTGAAATTGTAGTGAAAGTTTAAAGTAGTTGTTGCAGTCTGAAGATAAATCCCACCATTGACTGAAAAGATAGAATATTTTTTCATGACAGAAAATCCCTTTCCATTTATTCCAAACAATACAACAGTGGTGTCGAACTCATCTTATAGAGGGCTGAGGCGTAGTCTCTATTTCATAATCCTTGTGTCCTCACTCCTTGCCTCTTGCAAAACCAATCGTAGGATAAAGTCATAGAAAGGAACCTCTGGCTTTTTTGTCCAGTGGTTTTCAAGGAGTGAGGTTATAGGACATGAGGATTATACTGTATAAAAGAGAACAGGAACATAGCTCCCTGTATCCCACTGCCGGTTTGCCTCTGGGGCTAAGCAGGGTCGGGTCTGGTCAGTCCCTCGATGGGAGATCAATGCTGCTGGAAGTGGTGTTGGAGGGTCAGCAGGGGGCACTCTTCCCTCTATGGTCAAAAGATCATTCCCAATGTCACTAATCAGTGACGGGGACATCTGCCTTGTATTGGGTGCTTTCTTTGAAATGGGATGTTAAATGGGTGTCCTAACTCTCTGTGGTCACCAAAGATCTTATGACACCCAGAAGCGTAATGCACCTATTTTTTTAAGGGGGCACAACACACGGAAACATGTGCCCAGAAATACAGATAATAAAAGGAAAATCCACTTGGCTCAAAAATCTGAGGGGGCACGTGCCAGTTTCAGTTTCAATGGGCATGACGCCTCTGATGACATCTATTGTAAGAGTAGGGGGTGTAACAAATTTCCAATCTGGTGCTCATTCCATTATGGATACCTATTCATCCCCAGCTTTCAGTTCGCTCATTTAATGACTTCTAACACTTTAGCCATCTTCATCTGTTGTTTGTTTTGAGACGTTTGTGCCATAAATGTCATTTTAAATGTAAGGAATGTCATATTTTTGGGGAATTATCTGGAGATCTACCAGACGGGTGAACTATATTCTTCTTGTTGGCCCTAAAAACTCCCTTGTGGCTTTGGCAGGACATGTGCTTGTGCTTTAGAAGACAACATAATTGAAACAATTGTTCCATGAACATTTACATTATCAAGGAAGACAATACAATGATTGCAGTGACAGCATTTGCAGCAATAACATCCTGTCAAATATATTTCACAGGTAAGGTAGTTTTTTAAGCAAACTAACATTGCCATACTTTTTTAGGCTGTTGTGTCTTAGTTTTCTTTTTGTACTAGACTTACTTAAGAAAAGGAAACGAGTCAATAGTAGTTTTCAAGTGCCAACAGCTTTACTAACCACTCGCATTACATTTATTTCAAAAACAGTTATTTTCTTAACAGATGCTGACTTCAATTCCCATCATTCCTTGCGTAAGAACTACCACTAGGGAACTCCACATGGGACAAACTTATTTAGTTCCAATACATAACAACATCCATCATAATTTATTCAGCAGTTGAATAAACACATCATAACCACCTCCTGGAAACATTTTGAATGACACATCATAACCACCTCCTGGAAACATTTTGTCCTATTTGACAGCTGAATATTTTTCTTCATTATAGTGAGAATTCATGTGTCATCCACTACAGAGGTCTTCCTCGGCACAGTAGTCTGTTTGAAATTGCTGAGCTCACCAGTGCTTTCCTTCTTTTTAATGATGTTTCAAACTGTCATTTTGGCTGTTTCAGTTTTTTTTCTAAAATTGTTTACTTATAATGGATTTTTGGACTTGCTTTGTAGGCATAAACAACTTTAATTTGTTTTTCTACAGAAATGCTTGGATTTATCAGAGAAGTAAAAATTGTAACTTCCTAACAATACTGCAGGCACATACTGTGAGTTATACCTCAATTTAAAGGTGCTAGTTGTACAATTTCAAGCCCTAACAAGGAAACAGACAAAGTGATATATATATATATATATATATATATATATATATATATATATATATATATATATATATATATATATATGGGATAATGAGTGGGTAACTGTGCTATGCGGTGCTTCATTACGCACAAAAGCAAATGCTAAAACCTATTTTATATGAAAATCAGGCCAATGCATGACAAAACTTATGGAATCACAACTCCTCATGTCTTCATCCCGCTTCCTAATTAATTATTTTAATTCATCCAACAAGGGCAAAGATTGGCAAATACCCCTAGACACTCAACCCACCAGGACATAAGAGCAATAAGGGGGCAATAAACTGTAGGTATAGTAACAGGATATCATTTAGAAATAGAGAAGATTTAAACTGGGCCTATATCAAGCTCATGAGATGCCATGCATTTCAGAAGTACAGTCTTGTGTGGTTTGTTTCTGAATACTACTATCATAGACTTGTACAAGGCTCAGCCTGTATGACCCATAACAGGAATTAAAGAAATAGAAAAAAGAAGGGGGGAGAGTCTAAGTGTTTCTACTTCCTGTCTCTAGCAATAGAATAACATGCATGATGTCCCCTCTTCATCTATCTCTCTCTCTCTCTCTCTGTTTATTTTAAAACATGTTCCTTCAATGTCCATAAGTTGATAAGGCTGCATTATTTCAATGTCCTTTGTTTTTGCCACTGAACTGACAACTGCAAAAGTAAAACTTACCAATATAACAGAATAAATGAGAATACATTTTATCACGAATCCAACCCTATTCCATTTTTGAAAATATGTTCTTTGTTACAACAACAGTATGATCAGATGTCATCAAATGGCATTACACCTCCAAAATCAACTTCCCTGTACTCTAGAAGCCGACTGCTACAAAACCAATGGTTCTATGGATCAATATTTACAAATAGACCCGATGCATCACTATTAGAGTACAAGAGATTATGTATGAATTCATTGAG
The DNA here is from genome assembly GCA_016801145.1 of Umbra pygmaea. Classification (NCBI taxonomy): domain Eukaryota; kingdom Metazoa; phylum Chordata; class Actinopteri; order Esociformes; family Umbridae; genus Umbra; species Umbra pygmaea. Next base: position 5,187 of record JACXGM010004607.1, on the reverse strand, counting down.
ACGTGTGACATGCATACCGTAATCATCCACTGCTTTGTAGCACAGTCAGTGGCATTGCCATTAAACACCCCGGTTTCCCAAGCTTAAGGTCTGATGTGCTGCTTCCGGATGGTTTTTCAGCTAATTTAATAGATTGCTTTCCCTTGTCAGATCTTGCAAAGAGCAATTGCTGCGTTATTTTTCTTGAAAGTTGCGGTGTTAAAGGCATTTTCGAAGGTCCCGCGGTAAGCTAAACACGGAAGTGTCGGACTACACCACATTCGCTTAGACGCATCACGTTAGCAGAAACCAGAGGTAGTCAATGAGATTTCATCATTAGCATTAAATCCCCCTTAGGACATTCGCGATTGATTACTGATAGAAAGGAAATGCCCTTATTTGGGTTGCATAGAGTTGTGCAGGAGACTCAGAGCTTTACAATGGTAAAAAGTATGACAGACTTCAATAAACAGGCGAAACTCGCAATGTCGCGTTTGAATGCTAACTTCTTGGTAAATTTGGGAGAAACTTACTACCGCAAGTTAACAAAATGTAATAAAATAAACACCCTAATGTATTTTATTTTTTTTATTTATATTTTCAACGTTTTCTTTATAGCAGCTTGCAAGAACACATATTGAAGGAGTAAACTAGCCCAAAATCTCAAAATTGACCACTGCATGAAAAATCTATGTTTTTGCATGCTGTGTCTCGCCTTAAGTGAGTATTTGGTTTGTTTTTCTTGTCAGTCAGCTGAGCTATTATTGTTATATTTATATCTATGCTAGCCTACTGGAGGTGCATATAGCTTGCATTGCTAACGTTGTGCTTACTGTTTTGTGGGTAAATACAAAGCGTTCATAACAGCCCAGTCTCAATACAAAAATAAATGTATTTCCGTGAAACTGGGCTGTTGTGAACGCATTCATATTTGTTGCACGTTAGCAATGCAAGGTATTTGCACCTATAGTAGGCTAGCATAGATGTAAATATATGCTAGCCTACTATAGGTGCAAATAGCTTGCATTACTATTGTTGTGCTTACTGTTTTATAGACAATATTGCCTAAGAGCCTACCGTCACTTTGGTCCTGAAAGGCAAGAGACTGGGGAAAGGCTATCGTCTTCTGTTGCCTGCCTGTGTTGTTCATGAAATCAGACAGATGCCCATCTCTTGGCGGGCAATACTGTGACTATAAATAAACTACTGAAGCTCTGGATGACCTATGAGTCTGAAATTGTTCATATTGTTTTTTAATTAAAAGTACATTGGTTTGTGTTATAGTCCTTAGTGTTGCTCCATTAGAGTATGTATTTGCCTAGAGAAATCGTGATTTCAATTGGAGGAAATGCGGAGTTTGTGAGTGAATGAAAGAAATCACAGATGATGTGAGACATAACTGTATCAGAGTTAATATTCAAATGATGTTCTAAAATTAACGAAGTGCTTTTTATTTAAGCAATATTCTAAAAATGTGTTACAGTTGTCATATAGCATGTTTAATGTTTTCGGAGAGGCCTTAACAAGCAAAAGAAAATGAGATTGTTATATAACAAATAATGTAATGTCTAATGCAACAATTGAATGTCAAATGTTTAACTAGCAGAAATGTGAAAGGGCTCTTTAGATGTACTGCAGGAATGTTCCTGTTTTTATTAAGCTGAGCCTAAGGTCATTTTCACATCAGATAGTGTTGTAAAGAGATAGCCAGATGCCAATGGTGTTTGTGAAGAGGTATAACAATATCTTGTCAGGTTTGAGTAAAAGACAGTGACAAGCACACACTTGGTAGGCGTTTCTGTATTGATATTAGCATGCCGTTGCCTAGTATCTGCGAGAGGTCTTAAACGTTAATTCAGAGGTATTGTCAATTCACAAAAACAATGTTTTTTTATTTAAAAGTATGTATTTCTCAATAGAAGTAACAAAAGATATGAGATAAAATGCCAAACATATCAGATATATACAGAAATACGATGTCCCAAACCATTTCCGCCATCTTTAATTATTTTCTTCGACTCGAGCAACCAACGTATACGTCACGCTGTCTTCAATCCAATTGGCAGTCGCGTTGTTGCATCGCTCAGCATTTGCATCAAATAGACTTCTTGTCTATTTTGGCCCCGCCTTGCTCGCGGCAGCAACAAGCTTGTCGCCTGTCTCTGGCAAACGGCCACTTGCGTTGAAAATGAATGGCAGTCTGTCGCTTTGTCACTGTCTTTTGTTGCACGTGTGACTGTAGGGTTAGGGCTCAGTATCCCGCCAGCGGAGTATTTTACCAAAAAAAAACTGGACTAAAATCACAGTTCCAATTTTTAGGTTATATATACATGTCATATATCTGCAGTAAACTTAGACACTCAGGAATGTCTAAATTTATAGTAGCTGTAACAAAAATAATAATGTCACCTCATAATGTGAGCTACATGCCTTGTACACATGAGCCTAAAATAAAAGTCCCATATCTTTTTAAAGCTTAAAACCTTCCGACTTTTGTCTTGGTTTTACAATAGCTGTAACAATGAGATAAGTATTAGTCATAATGTGACGTACAAAGCCAGTAACAAAAGTGATTAGCTTGTACACTGAGCTAGCCCTTTTAGCACCAAAAATAAAATGGAATGTCAATAGGAAACAAGGCTAACAACCTAATTTATTAGGTTATATTAACATTTCTCATATTTCCTAAAGCTTAGGATCTTGGGGTTCTAGCAAATATCTCGGTTTTAGTGTAGCTTTAAAATACAGAACCTTATAAGTGAAAATGTTAAGGGCATCCAATCAGCTATTAGTAGCCACCTACCAATATTATAGCCAAACCACATTGAGAAAATAACATATTGTACAAAAACTTATAGTACTTACAGTCAAAAAATATTTTTTTTTGGTCATCAAAGAGTGTCAATTATTACATAATAAATAGTTTTCCCAGGTAAAATCAATCTTGTTATGTGAAAATGATAATTTCATGACTGTACATTTAAAAGACTCTACTTTGAAACTAACTGCAGGCGCAAGTCTTTCCTATTAATAAACATCAACCTTATGTATGTACTTGCTTCAGGTCCAGTGTAACAAGAGGTTAACTTTGGGTATTTTTTTATTCAGAATTTGACAATTGGGGGACAAGTCTTTTGAGGTTAACAGTCTTGGAGTTAAAACAGAACTAACAAAAGGTGGGGGTTATTTTGGGCATAGTAAGATAATGGTTTTGTGGCACTCAGGATTTAAGGAAAGGTGGGAAGAATTAGCCAATCAGGAAGTGTTATACAATGTGATGTCATGTATTCTTATAAAGGCTTGGTGCCATGGATGTTGGTGGGCGGCAGTGGCTTAGTGGGTCAAGTAGGTTGTCTAGCAACCAGAAGGTTCGATCCCTAGGTCCTCCTGACCAAGTGATGAGGTGTCCATGAGCAAGACACCTAACCTAATAAATAAACATACAATAAAATGACGAGACTATAAATTCAGATTATGAAGATAAAAAAATGCAGATTATACATAGTTATTTAGCTCAGCCCAAAAGCCATATCTCTAAGCACATCCTGATCTTGTATGATGACCCTGGTACAACAACTCCCTCGGCCAATCACAGTTTATGATGTCATCACGCTGTGCCCAGCCTTCTCCAGAGTGCAAAATCTGGATGTGCTGTGAGCACTACAAAATTACAAAAAATAACATAAAGTCAGTTTACCTTAACACATTAACACCTACAAATTCCACCACACAGAGCAGTCTACGCAGACAATATACACTACCGTTAAAATGTTTGGGGTCACTCAGGAATTTGCATGTGTTTTGACAGAAGTTGATACCTTCATTCACCAAGGTGGCATTACATTGATAAGAAATTATTGTCAAAACATGATTAGCTACATATGAGCTAAAATACGCCATTATTAGGACACTGAAATAATGACTGCTGAAAAAGTGACTTTTTTCATTTGATTTGAATAATGAATAATAATGAATAAATTTCCATTAAGGATAGATATTTGCAACATTGGTAATGTCTATTTATTTAATGCCACCTTAGTGAATTAAGGTATTAATTTCAATAAAAACATGCACATTTCTGAGTGACCCCAAACTTTTGAACAATAGTTTAAATCTTTAAGTCATTCTGTCTGAGATGTTGCTGGGCCAGATCACGAAGAGCAAGACAAATAAATGGTAAGGTTCGTGCAGCAGTGTTTGCCTTGGCACTGCGCCATGGCAAAAATACTGATGCCACGCCAAGAACAAAAAAAAAGACACTGCTCTGTGTGTGCAAGATGTTGTGTTATGTAATAAGAGTGAGAGAGAGCATGCTTAGTATAGTATCTGTTATTTGTGTGTTGTTTCTAACAATTGTTTTGAATTCTTCCCAGAGGATGCAGCAGTAAGGCAGGCTGCTCACGGGCATACACCGTAGGTTACTCCCTTGTCTACATACACTGGGAAAGACCTGGGTGGACCACCCACTGTATGTTTGGTTAGTGCACCTTGCTAGTTTGCTAGTTTAGTTTAGCATTGTGTTAGGCAGGTATGCCAGAAAAGGGATGGGGTTTAGACTTTTTGTTTCTTTGCTTTGGTGCCCCTTCCCCCAATATTTACAATGGCATAAATAAAAGTCTTGTTTATACAGTATACCTGTTGTCAGTATGCTTCGTCACACCCATGACTCCAGATGTCTTTCAGTGCTCTCCGAGGGGTCCTCCAGCAGGGGGGGGTCCTCTCCCTCCCGGTGTGTAACAAGGTATTGATCAGACACAAACTAAATTATTAAAATCTGTTCTTGTTTCATGTTGTAATAACAATATGTAGAAATTTCTAATGGGGAGGTGGTGTGAATATTTTTTGATAACCACTATATACATTCTATATACAACACCCAATTCATATGTGAGCCTTAAACGTTCTTGTATGCATTTCTCCTAAGCCATTCTGCCATTTTCCAAAGTTGTTTTATTGAGACACATTGAAACCAGGGTCTCATTGACAATTGAGTCAATTGTCAATTGAGTAAAAAATGGCACACATCCATACATACATAAATACACACACACACACACACACACACACACACACACACACACACACACACACACACACACACACACACACACACACACACACACACACACACACACACACACACACACACACACACACACACACACACACACACACACACACACACACACACACACACACACACACACA
>JACXGM010004606.1:0-37370 GCA_016801145.1 Umbra pygmaea | reverse complement strand
GCTGTTCAAGGAGATGAGAACTGGTTGAGAACTGCTGTTCTAGGGGATGAGAACTGGTTGAGAACTGCTGTTCAAGGAGATGAGAACTGGTTGAGAACTGCTGTTCTATGGGATGCTGACATGCTGGCCCCAGATCAGCTTTGATGGAGCCCAAAGGAGTTTCCTGTAATGCTGTTAGGCTGGTTATCCTGTAGTATGTCCAATTTCACTTTTCTTACACTAGTTTGTATTCAAGGTATGGTTTGGATCGAACATTGGTGGTGTGTCAATGTCCACTTTTGTGAAGCCTGAGGATAAACAATCATTGTGCTTGTAATATACAAATATAATCGATTAAATAGGAAATAATTTCTCTGTGAATCAGTTGCCTTTTTCCAATGGTCCTCACTAGGGATTTTGTTTTGTATATTGTTTGTATTTAGCCAAGGACCTCAACCTTGATTGATTGTCTGTAGTCCTATGCTACAAATTTAGATTAATGTAGAGAGACTTGATGTGTTCATATTGTACAGTTAAGTCATTTAGCAGACACTTTTAATCACAGCGACACAGTGTTAAATTAATTTATATCCATAAATGCTCCCTAAGAGATTAAACCCAGAACATTTGTAGTGATGGGGCCATGCTCTACAACATGAGCTACAAGTGAATGTAGCAAAAAACAAATGTTAATTTGCCTCTGCAAAGATTTCAATTTACATTATTGCATCCTTAATGACATTGTGGAACAGCAGGTGTTTCATTTTTTAAAGGTCCACTTCGTGTGTCTGTCCATGTTGTTTTTGTGTTCCATGTCAATTGTGGTCTTCCACTCGGTATGCATGGGAAGCGATAACCCAGGCAGCCCAGTTGCACCAACGTCTGCCACAACAGTATTTTCCTCATCTGAGACATCCCTCTGTGGGCTCTACAGGTCATTTTTGTCATCTGTTCCTATTCCATGGTAGTCTAACTCTACAAGAATGATTCACAGCATGATGCGCAACACTAGTGCACTCACCTGTACAACAACCTGGAAAAGATACACGGAGGCCTGGATTGGACCTCCCTGCTCGGCCTCCCTCTATATTCTGTACTATATCTACTATGGCGTTCCCTGTCATTTAAATGTCAAGCTAGATTTCCATCTATTCCCTATGTTCATGGTGGTGGAAAACAATTAGACAAATGTACTCATTAATATCTTGACACCTTTGTTTAAAAAGGTATTGTTAGCTTTAAGTGTGATCATTTAATACCTAATGATTACACTTAAAGCTAACAATACCTTTATAAACAAAGGTGTCAAGATACTAATGTACTCATTAGTATCTTGACACCTTTGTTTATAAAGGTATTGTTAGCTTTAAATGTAATCATTAGGTATTAAATGATCTTAACAGGTGTCGTGATCAAGGGCACCCTTGTTTTACACCACCTGATAATTAAACAGGATAAGAGAAGTACCCATTATTAATTATTGTATATAAAGGCATGATGAACATGACTTTAATTTATCTTAAAATAAAACAAAAATACACTAAGAATAAATTCTGCACAGATGATATTACATTCTTTAAACAAAATCTGCTATGAAGTTATCTGTTTTGCTTACCTATCTGTCAGCTTTGCCAAGCACGCTCCTTTTTGTAAGTGGGGCTTGCCTCATAGTGATCTAGTCATTTGTATAGCCAGTTTGAGCGCCTACAAACTCAATCAAAGTAGAAGTCTGGAGTGTGCATTTCCTCTGGCAATTAAGAATTCAGGTCTAAACTTGGATGTGTTGTATCTCAACATCAACCTTACAGTCTATTGAGAGTTGCTGCAATGAAGATGTTTCCCTATTCTAAAATGATTTACATAATGTTCTAGCAGGTAAAGTTTTTTGTAGTATATCTGGAATACGTGTGTGAATATATCTGTGTATTTTGTAAGCCTGAAAACATCTATTTTATATTATATTAAGAAGATGGTCGCATACATTTTTAGTTTGTAGTTAGTATATTTTGGTCTCAGAGGTTTAATAAAGCAACCTCCTCAATGCAAGTTTTACACAGGTAAATACGGGGCTTCACTTAGGCCAAAACAATTGATTAAAACATATCTGTCAAGTGGCATGCAGGCCCATCTTCTCTAGATGTCTCAAGGCTTAAAGGGAAACTTCACCCTACAGCTATCTGGAGGTGCTATAGTAGCTGGGAGAAGCTACTATAGTTGTTTCTCCCACACATTTGTAGACCAGTGAGATATGTTTCACCCATGCCTGGCTAGTGTAAGAGCAAGATTTGAAATTTTGCGGGGAATTTTAACACGCTGACATCACGGTGTGTTTCAAATGGACTTTGGAGATAGGAAAAATGAATATAGACAAATAAGCATACCTGTTATACTGATCTGGCTTTCAAACCTACTCATTAAAGCCTCTGTTGTCCTTGATTTTTTAAGGAATAGCTTGTCTTTCTGTGACGTTTCTATCAGCCGTTTTAATGCTAAACAGACGAGGTGGTATGATTTTTTGTAGAGAACTACAACGCTGGCTTCCTTGTTCCAAGCCTCGCCCACCCGGCATGTTCTCTGGATTCTGTGAAACAGTTCGTAACCAAAGTCGCTGGTAACCCAATTGCTACTAACCTAGGATGTGCAGATGAGGAATTTTACAACTTGCTTTTACATTCTGAGTGACATCCAACCATACATGTTTGCGCCCGAGTACACCGAAGAACATTTACAACAAATGGAGTTTGATATTCAGCTTCAACAAGGCAGGATGTTCTACAGATAATCCAGTTGAAAAGCGGTTAAATTCTAATTGCCTAAGTGCTTCTGTGGGAATATGTCCATCCTTTACTACTGAAGAAAAAAGCATTTGCTACAATGAATGGGGCCTTGGACAAGCTTTACTTGTAAGGATTGAACCAAAAATGACTGACGACTGCATATGCGTCAGTGAATCACTAAAGTTTTCCAGCACACATGGAAAGAGACGTAGCAAGAGGACAATTAACAGATGAGTAAGTTTATTAAACCTATTTTCTGTACCTTGATAATGGAGCACACATCGTGTCTGTGGTAATGTTATTGTACTGTATGTGTAGTGTGCCAGCTGTATTTAGTAGCTAGCTGAGTGGGTAAATTACTATACCTTACTATAGGCTACTCTTTCTAGCTAAAGAAAAATTGATGGGATCGCATCACTTTTCAGCCGCTTTCCGGCTGTAGTGACAGTTAATTTAGCACGTAGATCCCTTTCATAATCTTCCGATCTAAAATGCAGACTGCAGACTCTAACTTTTTATAGCCTATTGTAAAGTGTGACAGATTACTCCTTCTTTTTGGGCTTGCTTGTAATTTCTGCAACAAGGTACAGAACACCAAACGGGCATGATGAATAGAAATTAGAATACAATTTCAAAAACAAATATGTATAACTTTCTAGTGTCAAGCTCTACAGAGGTGTGCTGTTGAATTGCCCATGTTCTGTGTCGGTGTGTTCAAACGGGGACGGGCACTAAATTCGCTTGGAATTCTGGGAGTTGTGGTAGCTCAAGTTTAGACAGATACAGAAGCACCCCAGTGGATGCAAAAGGAACTGAAATATACTATCGGCTTTTCTCTGATGTATTGAAAAACTACAAATGTGTATATGACAAATCATCTATGGTAAAGTTTGTATATGCTATACTATGAATCCGATTTACCGTGGAACAGTCCTTTAAGTAGACATCCATAATTACATTTCAGCACAAACAACAATTAAAAAATGACAAAGAAAAAGAGGGGAAGATATGAGGGTTGATTACAAATCACAGACAGGTGCCCAAGACCTCAGCATCAGTAGTATCAGTAGACCAGTGATGTCAACTGCAGGAGCCTTGACACACCAGGGGATGGAGCCACAGCAGAGGGAGACGTTACAGTGTTCGAAATATCATTCCCTATGATTCCAAATATATTTATGTTTTGGGGTTTTGAAAAATAGATGCACAGATTTGTTTTTGTATTTTCAGAACTACCAAAAATTGAGCAGCACCATTGAACAGAGCAACACTAACTAGTTTAAGATGAATAAATCAGCCACTACCTATAATCTCTCCTTTTGTTTCTATAGTGTGGAGCTCTGCCTCATAGGGGAACTTGGTTCATTGTGGTTTACCGCTGGTTGAAAAGGCAACCGATAATTGCAAACTGTCACGATGGCAACCAATGGAAATGCAGTGCACCCCTACTGTATATATGAAGGGCACAGCCCAAACATCGTCCTCAGATTTTAGTTGGCTGACTTAAATTGTAAGATGTGGTTACCTGAGAAGACAAACTCGCTTTTTATATCAGAGTATCAAGGTCATCTTACTTCCACCAAGATATGCTTTCTATTACTTTGAGCAATGTGCCAGCTGTCACGCTGACCTTAGGGCAGAGGATGGAGAGGCTCATCAGCACAACTTGGGGTGTCTGGTCCTCAAACCGGGCTGTGATAGAAACGGTACCCGCTTGAAGTGAGAGAGCAGCATGCTGCATTGTTCATGGAACTAGTACCATTGGAGGACTCCACCACACGGCAGTCTTGGTTTCAGAGGCCTCTGAGTACGAGCTGGCCAAAGATGTGCACTTGGCTGAGGAAGAGGTGGAGATCCCAATTTAATCTTTCCCTCTGACTCAGTAGGACACCCACCACTTCGTTGTGGATGGAAGTTGGTGAGAAATCCCCGTTCTTGAGAAGGACATTGTTGCGGCTTGATGCTCAGCCTAAAACTAGCTAGAAAACCTCACTCTTTGAATACCTGACCACAGAAGGAGAATGATGACCCCGACCCCGCAATGCCTTCTTTGGAGTCCTTTGTGAGTGGTGTCTGGAATGCCCCTTTTCATGTGAATACCCCAGGGAAGGTTTTCTGCCCTTCCCTAGTGTAAACTTCTAATCTTCTGAATTCCTTTCTTGTCAGACAACTGTTGTCAGGCATGGCCTTCAACCCAGAAGCCATGTATACTGGCAGGAAAGGACAAGATGACAGCCAACTTAGCAGAAAAGGTCTTTGTCCTGTGTGCCCAACCCCTACTGTAGACAGGGTCTCCCTTGACGGAGAGGAACCAGCTGAGGTGGCTAGGGGCATTCTGCATTGCCAACACAGTAACTATGCAGCCTCATCCATTGGTGTCCCTGATATCTTCTAAGGAGCCTCAATGCTCCACTGTTCTCTGATGGTCTCTTTGGCAGCCAGGTGTCTGAGGCGACGGCGATGTTGAGTGGGAAGGAGGAATAGAAGAAGGCATTCGCCAATCACCTTCCCTATGAAGGCCCCAAAGCAGCAGCAGCCCTGGGGGAAACTTCCGCTCTGGTTGTGACCAGACTAGGTGTGTTAGCGAGGAAAACTGGTGAGGAGGTAGATGGCGTATGTTTGCCAAGCAGCTCCTGCATCACCTGCTGCAGCACAACCTGCCATAGTACATGAGTTGGGGTCTTGTTGATGCTGCGTCATTTTGCTCCGATGTGTGAGTTTGGTCGGACAATCGCATGGCAGTAGCCTATATCAGTTGCTATGGGGTTGATTCGACCTGTTGGCGAAAGAGTTGGGAGAATGGTCGCACATGCATCCTTCCCCATACGGAAAGCTAATATATGGCCATATGTGTATATAATTTATATGTCCTATATTGGCATAAATGGTGGAAAACCATCACATATACAGTCGTATGCAAAGGTTTAGGCACCACTGACAATTTAAAGGATTTTGATTTATAACTAATTGGGTGTTTGGATCAGCAATTTCATTTTGATCTATCTCTATCAAATAACTGAAGGACACAGTAATATTTCAGTAGTGAAATTAGGTTTATCGGATAAACAGAAAATGTGCAATATGCAACAAAACGAAATTAGACAGGTGCATAAATTTGGGCACCCTTGTCATTTTGTTGATTTGAATACCTGTAACTACCTAGCATTGATTAATTGGAGCACACAATTGGTTTGGTGAGCTCATTTAGCCTTAAACTTCATAGACAGGTGCATCCAATCACCAGGAAAAGGTATTTAAGGTGGCAAAATGCAAGTTGTTGTTCTCTTTGACTCTTCTCTGAAGAGTGGCAACATGGGGGCCTCAAAACAACTCTCAAATGATCTGAAAACAAAGATTGTTCAACATTATGGTTTAGGGGAAGGCTACAAAAAGCTATCACTGAGATTTAAGCTGTCAGTGTCCACTGTGAGGAATATAGTGAGGAAATGGAAGACCACAGGCACAGTTCTTGTTAAGGCCAGAAGTGGCAGGCCAAGTAAAATATCAGAGAAGCAAAGGCAAAGGATGGTGAGAAGGGTCAAAAACAGCCCACAGACCACCTCCAAAGACCTACAACATCATCTTGCTGCAGATGGTGTCATTTTGCATCGTTCAACAATTCAGCGCACTTTGCACAAGGTGAAACTGTATAGGAGAGTAAGGTGGAAGAAGCCTTGACATCGATTCTACAGCTCAGGAATATATTAAGAGACCTCTGCAAAATTATCACCTGTTTGGGTAAAATGAAAATGTTCCTTTTATTCCATAAATTACTGACAATATGTCTACCAAATTCAGAGCATTTATTTGCAGAAAAGCACAACTGGTCAAAATAAAAAAAAAGATGCAGCATTGTCAGACCTGGAATAGTGCAAATAAACTTAAGTTCATATTCATTGTTAAACAACACACTATTAATGTGTTAACTTAGAAAGAGTTCAGAATTAAATATTTGGTGGAATATTAATAATTGTCTGACATGCGTCTGGGTATGCTCTCCACCAGTCTTTCACATTGATGTTGGATGACATTATGCCACACAAAATTCAAGCAGCTCATCTTTGTTTGATAGGATTGTAACTATCCATCTTTCTCTTGATCACATTCCAGTATTTCAATAGAGTTGATTTAAGAAACATTTGCAGTGGTCTATTATTCTTTCCAGAGCTGTATTTATTCTGAAGTTTTTTTGTCATCCTGGCCTGTTATCTTGAACATACATATGTTTGAAGATCAGAAATCGTTAGCCTTTGTCAGAGTGGATGCTTATGATTTCAACTTGTCATGAGGGGTTTGACATGGTCTTCATCTTTTGTCATCTGCTGATCACAGCATGCTTCTTGTATGTACGTTGTTGTTCTGAAAAGGTACCTGTTTTCAGTGCTTGAGGCGCTCTGTGGGCCACCTTTTTACCCTTGTAGCAAGTGTCTTTTAAGATGGTGTCTGAAAACAGCTCACTTGGTCTAGCTTTGGCAATGTGGTCTTTTAATGAGGCCTGACGTTTTCATCATCAATGATAGGTGTGTAGTATTGTATCTGAAGAAGTTTTTTTTAGACTGCTTATAGCACATTTTCTTTCGAGAGGAGCAGCTTCATCCCTTGTGGTTGGTGTGTGGTTTAGTGTTTGGGACATACAGCATCAACCAGTTCCTGGCCTCAGCTGAAATATTTGCTATAGTGCTTCAGCATTGGTTAAGCCACTATCAAAACACATTTGCCTTTTTGTGTCAGAGCACATTCCACTCATGTAGTGGCTGCATCTGTTGCAGTTTTCAGAGGTGTTTGTGTAGAGGAGATCTGTGAGGCTTATTGTTCATTTGGTTTAATCTGATGGATGTGTCGTCAAGTTCTTTCAGTCATTCTGTTCTCCAGAATGCTGCTGGGAAGTGTCTTGACACAGAATCTTTGAGTACCAGTTGTGAGGGTGTTGTGTGACAGCCGCATGAGTCCAATCAATTTATTAATTGTGTCAGATTTTTTGTCACTGGTTTGGCTCGAGGTCTTTTGGTCACTCTTGAATGCTGGTGTGGTGTGTTTTGCTCTCTGTGGAACAAAACACACCACAGGAAGAGATAGGGTTAACTGGACAGACTGCCATGCAAATCGGCTGGTGTGTGGCCTTCATTAATCCTCTCTGGGGTTGTGTCAGCCTTTAGCAGGCATGACATTCTCATGAGAGTGGTGTAGGGTCTGTCAGGGAGCACAATTGGCAGCACACATCTCTGATTTAAACAAGGAGCAGAGCTCCTCTATAGAGTGTAGCTTCATGATATAGAATGTTAGTGACCAATGATATTTAACTGTGGTTCTATGAGTGGAGCAGAGACTTATACAGTTTTAGACCTGAGCTGACTCTGCTGTCATGAGTTTATGCAAACAGTCTTTTCAGGTATCAGTTGCCTTAGCAACCAGCGGTAAAGCACTAGGAGCAGAGTTCCCACACGGGGCTCCACTCCATTCATAGAACCGTTTTTACAAAAATCTGGAACGTTTTTCCTGTGCCCTGTGTCACCTCTAAATTTTAAATGATCTACTTTAGACTTCCCTATTGCTTACATAGGACAAACTAGCAAGTTTTGTGACTGACCAAAGCAATTAACTCTAGGCAAAGGCGTAGGAACGAGTTTGATATTGGGGGGACACACCATATATCTTTCATAAATTGTTCCAATTATTGGGCTGGACCACATTGCCTGTCTGTAACATTGGGGGGGGCATGTCCCCCCATCCCCCCCTGTTCCTACACCCTTGAATCTAGGAGTGCAGAGATTAGGCAAATTGTCTAATTCAGCACATTCACTGATTGTTGATTGACGCTTGAGAGTGTTAAAGCATTATACAGTATGTCCCGTACCTTAACTGTGCGTTTAAAACAGAACTCAAAATGAAATAATATTTTACATGGCAAGAAAGACAGAGCAGACTCAATCGCGTTTTGTTTGCTTTGGCCAACAGTGGGGGCTGCTCGCTACTAGCCTACTTTGGATTGTGAATATAACTTCCTCAACGGTTGTGATTTATGCCTCGATTTGGAAAAATTGGAAATGGGCTTCAATGGGCTCTTGGCCAGACTGACTTGCAGAGCAAATCTAAATTTGCCAAAAATCCGTCAGGGTTCTCCCATGCTAATTTATTTGTACATTACAGTTTTGATGGTTCTGCATTATGAGTAGCATGACATTTTCATGGATAATATAAGCATGTTTTCTGTGAGATTGGAGAGGAAGGAGAGGAGGAAGACTGGATTGGAAGAAGAGTGAAGGAGAAAGAGGAGGAAAGGTAAAGATATGATTACAGAGCCTGTATGATTATTATTCAAAATTATGTTTTTGAGATAAAAAACTCAAATGAGGCAAGCAATGGGCATCTGTTAACCAGGAAGGAAAAAGAAAGGAAAAGTTAAGGGAGGTGAGAACAGTTATGCTCTTATTCTACTCAAAATATCAGGCCCTCTGAATGGCTTTTCAGATTGGGGAGTTCTGTTTTGTCTGTAGAATTTCTATAAAATAGTTGTTGGGTCGTTTTCGAAAAACATTACAGACAGGAAGTAAAATAACATTTCTGCAATGCTGTAGGACTTCACCCCGCACCACTTTTTTATGTATAGAAAAATTGTGAAAATATGTACATATTGTGTTATATTTATTTGTATGTCCCCCATACCTTGTCACACTAGTTATCAAGACCTGGGGAAATGGCAATTGGAAATTTTCAAGGTTTACATGTATTTCATGTATTGCCTAAAACATAAACATGTTTTATTTCATTTTTTGGGCTCTATATGACATCATGCATTAAAGTCAATGTCTCAGAATAATGAATTTGATTTATTCATATTGTAGCCAAAAATCCAGAACTTCAGTATAAGGCAATTCACTGTAGGCCAAAAATATCAACATAGTACCAGGTGGATTTTGACCCTCTTAGAGCTTGAAGGGTTAATACAGCAACCCTACAGGCATGCAGCAATAGTCTGACAATAGCCAGCCACTGGTACTTCTCTCCCTAGCTCTACTAAGGAATTGCCCAAATGGTCAAGCTGAAATGCAGTCTCTTTTTTATTTTTCCGATTGCAAAGGTCTGCTCTTCTTTTAACATTTTTACCGATTTTGCACCCCTCCCAATTGGTCTTTTCCATTTCCCACTAACCCTGCCTTGTTGGCAGCTCCACAAGTCATTGGACAGATGCGGGGTGGTAAGAGGCACTCACATGGTTCATCCAAACACATGTTGCAGAGCCGGCCCATTCTTTTTGCAGTGCTCATTCAACATGGAAGCCTTTAGTCAGCTCATGCAGGGTCTGCTGTTGTATTGGGTCAGATTGTGTAGGTTATCTGCAGCGTTTTGGCTTAGTTTACTTGTGGATCAATTTGCAAAAGCAGCTGTAAATTATCTAGCTAGTTGAAAGACACAAGAGTGAATGTAAAAAGCTTAGTAAATTAAAAGTATTTGCTTGTAAATCTGCAGTGCACAGTTATTTGACTTTATATTTATTTTGTGTTCACATTATAGTGAATACCCTGGTTAGCTGGGTATTCAGAAATGTTATAGGTTTATATACAAATTCCAGAAATATAAAAAAAAAGGTTATATAATGATAACATTAAATTCTGGTTTCCAAATCCAGAACTCAGACTTTTCATTCTCACCCTTTAATTAGTGTCTTATTCACACCAGATAAATAATTAACCAACAGGTAGAATAAAAAATATACAGCATTTCCTTGCACCAGAGAAACCTTGTTATACAGCACTGACCAGGAGCCCTAACCAAATGTTTTAGGGTTAGATTTTTGGAACAGGCAGTAAAGGTAGACTTATTTCTAGCCCCCAATAAGTATATTAGATATAATATCAGATTATCAATATTAAATTGAATATGTATTATGCCCATGACTCAGGCCGGTGGCCATGAGGAAAGCAACAACACCCACTCTCTGTCACTCTGAAATGCGCAACACTCACCTCATGCCATGAAATGTCTCACTCTTCAACAAAAACAGTATAACCACCACAGAGAATTCAATACCACTTTTCCAAATGAAAGCTTTACATGACTCAAAGGCAAAAAACCTCTTTAAACGATTCAAGACCAATTACAACAACAATTGTTATGCATATGAATTCAGACACTGTCCTTTTCCTAAAACCATCCATCCTGTTATTCCTGTAGGTTCTATATGTGCTATGAAGACTCAGCCCACACGGCTTCACTCTCTGTCAGCTAAAATGCTTTCTAAAATAGCACACTCCATCCACAGCACACAGCCTGCATGCCCAGTACATTAGCATTTAACATTACATAACTGACAACTCTTGATTTTTACTTGCACGTCCCTCTTACAATTTCATTGTAGACACAATCTCACTCACAATCTCATTCTCTATTATTTTCTATGACATCTAACCACAATCAGCTTTTAATTTTTAGCTCTCTCATTGCCATGACTTACATAGCTTATTGTCCTTCCTGCTATAAAAGCCTGCTCTATTTCAGTAAAATAGCAGTCAACAGTGGCTCATAAAGAAAAGTAAAGGACACAGATGTACCATAGCATGCCATAGCATAAGTGATTTCTGATTTCATCTCAGTCTGACCAGCTAGCACCTGGCAGATATTCCACTGCATGATTCACCCACTCAGGCACACCCACTCATGCAGCATCGTAACTGGTTACATTTGACATGTACATATAGCACAAACACAAATCGAGCATGCACTCCCACACTCTCTGTCGAACAATGCAGAACCAAAACATTACAAATCTATTGAAAAAATAAATGTTTAGTCATATGTGTAGTTTTTAAAGATAATAATGATTATAGGCCTACATGAGTGCCAGTCTGTTTGAGCTAAAATGCCAGCTTCAAACATTTTTGGCTTGACAGTCACAGCAGTCGTGTTGGCAAGTGCAGAAACATATCTAGGACCAATATAGCATTAATAATCTCAATATTCAGTAGAATGAATTAATTATGCAATAAGCACGTCTGCTGGTTTGAAGCACCCCGAAGACACAATCCACAAGCCTTTGAGCGGTCAACATTTCCTAAACTTGTATTTGGGATTTTGAGGCTCTGTTCAACCAGTACTGGAGACAGATTTTTCCACCAGACCTTTAAACTAAAGATTTATGTAATCTGTCATTCAATGCTTCAGAGCTTAAACTGCACTATTTACTTGGGTTAGTGTGAGCAGCAAAACTGTTAACACAAAAGAAAGACACAATATTGGAATATTAGTCATCCAGACAAATGTGTAGTATTGATGAAACACCACTTATATTCTCCTGGTCTGTATCTACACACTAGTTTATTTAATGGGCCATAAAGTCACACTGTGTCATGGTACAGGGAGCCTGGATACAGAATGTAGTACTAGAAACAAACACAGAAGTTGGTCAGTCAGCCTCCTCAGACAATGTGTGTATTGATCCTCAAATGAATTATAGCCCCCCCCCCTCCCACTCACCAAATGTTCATCATGCCACCTGGCCTTGTTCAGGATGATCTAATTAATTTGGCCAGAAATAGACAGACGGAGCCCTATATTTCTGCAATAGATGGGTTTCGGCCTCTGATGTATCTAAGTAATACAGCCACAGCTTCAATTTTCTAGGTCAAAACATGATGAGACAGATGAACAGAACAAATACTTGTTGAAATACAGACAAAATGCAACCTAATGGGATGGTGGCCACCATTTTTGAGTAGTAATACAAAGATTAAAAAAATATATTGTGAGATTCTTTCCCAATATTCAAAATACAGGATATGACACAGAATAACAATGAAGGCCACCAAGTTAACATTTTTATTTGCACATTAATGCATTTCCACAACAAGTAATCATAAGATTGCACACAAAAGCTTTACAATAGCTCCCTTGATACGCATCACTTAAAATTTTTCCTCTTTAAAAACCTAACAACTTAGGCTACTCTAGAGCAAGTCTATTTCATCAAGACATCTTCAGATTTTAAAAGCTTTAGAATGTAAAAATTCAATTCAGAGCACTTTAGTATATATTTGGCAAAAATCAAATATAACACATTCACCCAGGATTTCCATTTAGCCAACACCCAATCAATGATTCTCCTAAGTATTGTAAATATGTAGCAAATGTATAGACATGTATCTCAAATTCACAACCGTTCTAACAAATCAGATTAAACAAATAGCCTACTGTAGATGAAATTCAATCAGAATTTCAAAAACAATAACTTGACAAATTATATGGAACTTATTTGATGCAACAGAAAATACATTAGGTAAAGCAACTAGAACTCCTAACATCTGCTCGTATACTGTAGGAATCTATGAAGAATCAAGCTTTCATTAAGGTAGCATTTTGCTATGATTATCTTTACTGAATGAAGCGTAAATACCAGAACATGACTAATTACTTGGTTGTGTTAATAACCTATAAACTAATTTGAAATTAAATCAAGAGAGAAAATCACAGGTTGTGTTCATCAGTGTGATATTAACGTTACAAATCAGAATTTGGGCCCTTGTCAAAGCATTGCACTTCAAAGAGATTAGGTTGCCATTAGAAAAGGAGACAACAATGGCTCTTTTGTTTCAAACCTCTGTGTGAGTTAAGGAGTGTGAAGATGATGAAGAGGAAGAAGAAGAGGATGGCATGTCTTTTTTACTTGTCTGACGAGTGGAACCTTCAGCGGCCCTGAACTGCCAGGTAACCTTCCTCGGTTGTTCAGTTACAAGGATTGGAACTTCCTCTGTCACCATCTCAGTAACTGATTTACTTTCCTCACAGAAAAGGTCAAACAACACTTCCTCCTCTAGTTCCTCCCACAGATCCCATGTGGGTTGTTTCATTGGTTTAGACTTAGTCTTAGGGCCAGACTCAGATTCATCCGAATCCCAATCACTGTCCCCAACCATGGAACCGAGCACAAAGTCCACTCCAGACCCGCTGTCATCAGATGAGTCAGACTCCTTGGAACTACTAATGAAAGAAGAGTGGCCTTCTGTGGCAAGCAGGTGACACTCAGGGCTCGCCAGGTAAACAAAGCTGTCGGTTGAGAGAAAGTCACTTTCCTCAGTTTTGGGGCAGAGGGTTTTGGAGAGGGAGTCTTGAGGGGTAGACTTAGTCAGAGAGGGGAGAGTGGGGGGGTCTTCCTGCACCATGGAGTCAGCAGGTGTGACAGACACGGCCAAGTATACAAAACTATCTGTAGTAACGAATGGATCCAGGTCACTGCTGTCCAGTCCTGATTTCTTTTGCGGTATCTCATGTCTGGAGGGCGATAAGGGGAGAGGGGAGTCAGACCCAGAAATTATTTTAACACTCTTGTTCCTCAGTTTAAATTCTGACTGGTTTAAAGGGGTGGAATCATCATTTGGATACTCAGGCTCTGTACTACTAGTGGGCTGCAGCTCACCCATTTCAGTATTTTTTAGCAAAAGTCCTTCCTCAGTCTCATGCCCCTCACCCCCCTCACCCTGGGAAGCACTCTTTAAGAGTGATGGGTAGCACCACTGGAGCTCAGTGCTCTCCTCTCGACCCCAGTCTTTAAACACTACCTCATCTTTATCCTGGTCCAGAGATGTGTTGCTCCCCAAGTCTGACTCAGTCAAGGGTCTGTCACTACCGTCTGAGGCGTTGTCCTCCTGGCTGGTCTGGCTGGGGTTCGACATGAAGACCCCACTTGAGTCTGACTCTAAGGTCAGGTTGGAATCAGGTGAGCTGTCTTCCTTGAGACTGTTTCTCCCTGTTGAACATCCCATAACAGGAAGTTCCAGGCTAGGTTGGGTGGTGATCGGCCCATGTTCAGGAGCTCTTTCAATCACAACAGATTGTTCTTCTGTGAGCTCTGAAGCTTTCTTTCTCAAAGAATCTGTGAGACATTGTTGCGCTACAAATTCACATTCTACTTCCTTGGCTCTTTTCTCCGGCTCTAGCAGAGAGAGTTCAGAAGCTGCGCTAGAGGGTGGATGAGAGCCTCCAAACCCAGAAGGGGGTTTGAGCAGAGGCCATTGTTTCAGGGAACCGGTGAAGGAGTCTGCATCCCCCCAGCCTTCGTCCCACAGTGTGTTCACCAGACCGAGCACTGCATCCCACTCCTCCACCTCAGCACCACCATCTCCTGCTCCACCATCCTGCTCCATGCCTTCTGGATCTCCTTCCTTTGCATTTGTCTCATCTCCATCACTGCTTTTACATTCTGTCTCCTCTCCTTTCTCGCCCTTCTCTGGTTTTTGGAGAGGTTTTTTTGCAGAGTAGACTCTCCAATTTTCCAAGTGTTGTTCCTTTAAGGAGTAACCCACTCTTCCTACCAACCCTACCAATTTACCCTGGTGCTCAGAAAACGGGGTGAGTCGAGGGAGATTCTTTCTTTCAGAGGCAGTAAGTGCCACCAGTGAGGGCAGAGGCGGAAGGATAGGTAAGTTATGAAATGCGCCGCCCTGTCGGACAGTTCTCTTTCTTACAATCAGCCTGCGGGGCCAGGTGTATTCCAGAGGCTGGGGGCTCAGGGCACGAGCAGGACCCGGTCCTGGGGAAATCTGGTCAAGCATGAGGGGGGTGGTGTCACGGGATGGCTCTGGGGAGAAGGGAGAATCATCATTGTCAATGGTTGAATCCAGGACCTTGGCCCTTTGTGAAAATCCAAAAACACCAACATTCTCCTCTTGAGACATGGACCCTACTGAGTGGGATACCTCCCTTTTTTTCTCAATCTCTCCCCTTTCTTCTTTAAATTCTCCATCTCCTATCCTTCTGAGATCCTCTTGAACACACTGGAGGGCCGTGACAGAGAGCTGGGCAAGAGGAGGTTTGGGAGCTGGGTGTCCAGGCTGAGACTGGGGTGGCTCTTCAAAGATGAAGCTCTGCTGCTGAAACGGAAGGGGTTTGGCCGGGGAGTAGAACACAGGGGTGTGACAGCCAGAGGAGATGGGTGACCCAGAGAATGGCGAGATGAGTGGCGAGGTCATGCTGTGTTGTGGGTAGAGAGGATTTAAAAAATTCTTCTCCATTACATCACCAGATGTGAGTTCGAGATGCTCAAGATGCTTGGGGGGTGTTAGGACTTTCCAAGAGTGCCGACCGCTGTCCCCTCTCTTGACACTTTCATGCTGGTGTAGATGATGTCTTTTACCACTAGAGGTTGAAGGTCCCCCAGGGGCTGCTATCATGGAGACGTTGGGGGACACCGACCTAACACCAAACGCCCCTGGGGACCGGCTGCTCTGGCCAGCTTCAACCAGCTTCAGCTGGTCAAAGATCACCCTTTCGTCCAGCCTCCTACCTGCAGAAGGTATTGGAGTAGTAGATCGCGATCGCGGTTCAAACATGATCATGTCCTCACAGGCCCCGCCTAGGTTGCCGTTAATAGAGAAGTTGTTGTCTTGGCCTCCCCTGGAGGTTATGGTGCTCTGTGCGGAGCCATGGTCAATCTGTTCATTGATACACATGGTGTCGTAGATGGAACGCTGGGGGATGTATCCATCCTCATTGTAACCATCTCCGTCCACACTTTTCTCCAGGCAGCAGGAGCTCTGTCTGAAGCACCCTGGTCGACTAAGAGGCTTCCCCATAGTGTTCTGTCCACCACCAGCAAAAATGTGTGTTATAGGTGTTTTCAATCGGTAGTCCGAAAAAAGGCGATGACGAAAACACTCTAGATGAACAAGAAGTGCACTAAGACAATTGAAACATTTGTAAGATGTCAGCTCATTCCTTTTGATCAGGCAATAGTCAATTGCAAATATGATATTCAGATTCAGTTGAGTGCCCTGTGTAAGCTGTCAAATCGACTAATTCCTCTTAAAATAATAACAATAGATGGAGAAATTAGATTACACAAAAAGACATTAAAGCTTTGTCTCACTTCCTCAGAGATGCAACAAACAGCATAAACAAAGATTTAAAAGGTGTTCAATTGTTGCAGCTTCAGAAAAACAACGCATGACTTCAAGAACATGCCTCGTAACTCACTGATATGTCTGTGCTGGTCCATTCAGTACCCCCAGTATTTCCCATCCTCTATCTTTGCATCGCCTCCTCATATTTCCCTCTGCTGTCATTAACTTCCATAGTTCCCATCAATAAAAAAGTCAGATGCTGAACACTTGTTATTGTCATGGCTGCCGATCAATCCATCTCATTGCTTGTTTGCCCTGGAGAATGAAGCATTTCTGAAAAGGTACACGAACCCATGTAAATCATCCTTGTCTGCTCAGAGGCACTGATTATTTGACAAATGGTCTCTTATTTCAACACCAACGCAAGCCACCCCCACCTCTGTCGCTCTCCATCTCTCTCGCGCGCTCACACACACACACACACAACTACAGATTCCCCTCCCCCACATTTCTAAGGCTGCTTCAGGGAGGTTTGTAGCTGTTAGGACCAACTTTCTTTCTCTTCGTCCCCTTTTTTCTATAATTAGGCTTGACCTCAGTGGGCTTCGATTTGTTTTCCAGACATGAATCAGCAGGGGAAATCATCAGACGGTTGTGAAAAGGTGGTGAGAAGGAGGACAGGGACAGCATTGGTATCTCAATCTTACACAGCTGATGCATGTGACACTGACAGAATGCCATCCTTGAAATTACATCATTTGAAACGAATCAAAACCTGGAAAAGAAAAAAACTTGTTATACAACCATTTTCAATGTGCTTGGCGGCGATACAGGAGGATAAACATTCAGCTTGCTGTTTTATCTTTTATCTACAGTTTCTGCCTCCATCTCTCTCCCACACAGAGACTCTTATTCGCTCAACACACTCAATCCCTCAGCACCACTTCTCTCAGTACAGTACCCTCTTTCCTCCCACTCATGGCCTTTTGCACATGCAATGGGAACGTGGTCTCCGATTTTGCTGTCAATACTTCATGTGCAAAATCTGCTAAATCATATTTCATTTGTCAAGCGCAAATGCTCAACAAAATGCACCAGCATCTCAGATGTGAGACATCACACCACCTTTGAGATGTCCATAAGTAAATAATACACACAAGCAGATGAGAATGGCTCTTAAACTCCGCTTAAAGCACCATACATGCCCAGGGGTAATTTAACCCTTACATTATTTACCTAACTATATTGCTGATGCCTTTCACAGTAAAGGAACATTTTTTTTTACTTGGGGTTTTATTCTCACAGAGGCTTTATTTTATTCCCTTTAGACAAGACAGCAGAACAGACAGTAATGTCTTTTACATAATCAGGTTGCTCATTCAAGTCCATAATAGAGGAATCCATAGAAAAAAAGTTCAATATAATTATGTGATCACCCTGGTTTAGTTAGTAGTGTGGATGATCGAGACTATAGAATTAGTTGCGTGGGCCCTCAGAATAAGGCGATTAAAAGACAAAAAATATCTTGTTCCCAGACACTTCCACTTCCAAATGCATAGTCTGGAGGACCAACCTTTCAAAATTGGCCTTTAGCCAACGCAGCCAGACCGGGTGAAACTTCTGACATAAGTATTAGCTTAAATCACTTCTAGCAACCAATCCTCTCACAACACACCCTCCCCTTAACCCACCCCACGACTCGTAGTGTGATTCAGTGAAATGAAATGACAAATTCTGTACCCTTCATGGCCAACTTTGAAATGATGATATCCAAGACTTAAAAGCGAAATAACTTGGGGACATGGTTAGGGAGGAAGTAACACACTGAAAATGTCAGATATAGTAAACTAGAAAAACAAACAGACAGTAATGTAACATTAACAGTATTTTAATGATTTTTTTAGCTGTTGTGACTCCATTCTTCCTCTAAAACTAAAACCTAGAAACAAAGACACTGAAAAACTAAACGACGTGTGTCAGACAGTATGGTATAGCGTCTTCACATGATTGTGCATGTTTGCGGCATGTCCATTGTTGCATGTAAAATTCAACCCATCCCCTATTCCACTACCTCAGACTAGAGTCCTGTGGGCCTTGTTTAAAGGTAGTGCACTACAGTATATGGGAAACAGGGTGCCATTTCATCAGTCTGTTATTTCCACTAGGAGTTCTCCTCATCGTCATCTGTGGAGGCGGCCGAATCGTCTGTAGAGAAATGATGCGGCGGAGACTCGTTCAGGTGGACCTCGCGCACTGCCAGGATGCGTGTTAGCATGCCTTCCAGCACGACATCTCTTAGCTGCTGGTCCGAGTACCACAGAGGGCTGTTAGACTGACAAGATTCCTCAGGCTGCAGGTAGAACAGATATGGACTATTCTTCACCGATTCTGAGCTGAAGAGAAAGAAGAGGATTGTACAGTTAATAACCTGTACACAAATATTCTCAAATTATGAAAACAAAAACTAAATGGAAAAACATTGTTGATATCTCAAACAAGTCTACGCTCTAGTTAACAGGAATTCAGATATTTTCCCGCACCATTTGGAGAGGTAAAACTCATAGAGCCTGACAGGGCAGCGTAGTGGGTTCTCCGTATTCTCAGGCATCTCCATATCACAGATTTCTTCTTCCTGCTTAATCTCGGTCAGGGAACCAAGCGGCTCTGGAGACACACAAAGACAAACATACAGTTGTGTTCGAAATAATAGCAGTGTTAAAAAAGTGAGTAAAGCTCACAATCCTTATAATAGCTTCTTTTTCCATACACGCAAATGCATTGGGAACACTGCAGTCTATTCCAAATCAAAACATGAAGAAAAATACATAAAATTACTTTATATAAAGTGAAAAAGGAATGTTAGGCTGTTCAAAAAAATTGTAGTGTCTGCATTTGTCTTAGCCAACTCAAAAACATTTACTGTAAACTGAAAAATGCACAGCCATCCTGTGAATCACTGAACTAATATTTAGCTCATATATTATATATATATTTAGTATAACTATGTTTTCTTACCCTGAAAATCCAGAGTTCTCGCGAGAGCACAATTTGAATTTGCTCAGCAAGTTACTCTGGCACCGAGTAATGCAGCTCATTAACTATGCCCTTGTAGCCAAGCTGCACCAATCATATCGGTTTATCTGATATAGGCGGGCCAGAGGCGTGTTAAACAGATTAAGACGGCGCTGCGAGTGCAACCTCAAGTCATTAGTAAACGTTGTAAGATCGCTATGGATGAACACCAGTTGTTTGAAACTGCTTTGGCCGCTACAATGAACGAGTTAGACTTGGCTTTTTGTCTAAACGAGGAACAGAAGACGGCGCTCGAATCGTTCCTTTTGAAGAAGGACGTTTTTGCTGTTTTGCCGACCTGATACGGCAAGAGTTTAATCTACCAGTTAGCTCCACCATAGGGGCTTAGCGAAAACCCAGTGGTAATTGGTCGTAGTGTTATCCAATTGCGTACAGTGAGATTTTTAAATGCACGCTTGGTTCCGCCCCTCAAGTTGAGTCATTTTCATTACTCGATGCCAGACCCTAAATCGTTCAGGATTTGGGTCTGGATTTTTCCAAGCTACGGGTTCTGAGAATGGCGTCACATCTGTGTTGCATGGAGTCAACCAACTTCTGGCACCTGTGAACAGGTATTCCAGCCCAGGACGATTGGTCTACATTCCACAGTTCCTCTGCATTGCTTGGTATTGGCCTCAGAAATAGCATTTTTGTTCGAGTTTATTGGCTTAAGGTTCTGGGATTGGGATGGCCACTCCATAACGTTAATCTTGTTGGTCTGGAACCAAGATGCTGCTGGTTTACTGGTGTATTTGGGGTCGTTGTCTTGTTGGAACACCCATTTTAAGGGCATTTTCTCTTCGGCATAAGGCAACATGACCTCTTGAAGTATTTAGGTGTATTCAAACTGATCCATGATTCCTGGTATGCGATAAATACGCCCGGCACCATAGTATGAGAAACACCCACACGCCACCATGCTTCACTGTCTATACAGCGTACTGTGGATTGGATTCAGGGTTTGGGGGTCGTCTGACAAACTGTCTGCTGCCCCTAGACCCAATGAGAACAATCTTGCTTTCAGCAGTCCACAAAATGTTGTATCCTTTTCTCTTTAACCAGTCAATGGCAAATTGTAACCTCTTCATTTCTTCCACATCTTTCTGGTTTTGGTTGCCATTTTAAAGCATTCAAGATCATTTTAGCTGAGCAGCCTATCATTTTCTGCACTTCATTGTCTGTATCCCCCTCCAATCGACTTTTTAATCAGCATACGCTGTTCTTCTGAACAATGTCTGGAACAACCCATTTTACTCAGATTTTCAGAGAAAAATGCACAATCACCAACATTTGCTGCCTTCGTCCTTCAATAAGGGCCACCTGTTTTGACACCTGTTTTTACACAGAATGAATGACCTGACTGCTTGAACTCCACACTGCTATTATTTTGAACACGCCCCTTTCAATTAATTATTAAATTACACAGAATCAGCAGCATGCATGTCATGACTGTTGGGTATGTTGATTTTCTATTACTCTACTGCACCTACTAGCAAATTATTTGTCATGTCAAAATATGATTTCTACCAAAAACAGTCATTGATCTGGTTAGTGATGTTGGACTGCTATTATTTTGAACACAACTGTAAAACCTAGGATTATGAAACGCCTGCTTGTGTTACATAGCAATAGCAATATACCTTGTGATATGGCAGTACATTTCCTTACTGCTTCTAATGGGGAAAATAAAGTAAAATATTATCAAATAAATTGCGTAAAATCATAGCTGCTAACACCATTGATGTCAGAACTCACCTGGGGTAAATGAAACTTCCTGACAGGGCCTAAACCTTAAGAAGGCACTCTTGCCATTCTTAGTGACCCTGGTGCAGGGGGTGAAGTTGGCAAAGGACAGGCGTCTATGTTGAGCTAAAGTCTTGAACTGAAATAGCTTGGTGGCAAAGAAGAGCATGGTGTTGAGCAGCACAATAGGAGAGTAGGCTCCCAGCTGTTTACAGCCCCACAGGAAGTCCTCCTCCACACGGGAAAGCAGGTAGCCTAGAGACACAGGCATTGCTCATCAGTGTGTTTTAAACATTTCAAATGACAAGATTGAAGGTATACCATCATTATTCTTACCACTGGGCAGCACGGTAGGTCTCCAGTAATGAAGCATCATTGTAATCTCCATGTTGAATTTGTGGTAGAGCACATCAGTGAAAATATTCTCGATTCTTCCGTTTTCAAATAGATACTGCAAAGATGGTGAGGGAGAGCAATTAAGCAATGTGTAGGAGATTTGGCAGAGGGGAAAATACTACTGAGGCAGTTATCACTGAAGTTATATTGATGCTACAAGTCTGCTAACAGTATTAGCTGCCATCATTATAACTTGGGTATTCAGGCCTCAAAATAGGCAAATATTTACTGTATGTTAACTGAGAGCAAAAACGGTACCAATGAAGAGAACAGATATATGAGACACCTGTGTGATTAAAAAAGAACATTAGTACCTGCTGTATGCCCAAACAGAGGTAGTAGATGCTGTCAGCGGGGTATGCTTGGCCGTTGGGGCGTCGGACCTCACTGATGAAGTGGCACAGGCCATAACTAAGCTCAGATGAGTTCCACTGCAAAACGTCCTCTTTCAGAACCATGGGTTTAGCAGCTTTAGGGACACACAACACTTAGCTTTAGCTGGCATAGCAAGCAAGATAGGGACTGAACATTAGAGGTCTTCATCAGATACCAAAATGTACACTTTCCAGTCAAAGGTTAAAGAAGGCTTCATGTTTTGATAGAAACTGATATCTTCAATCACCAAGGTGGCAGTAAAGTGATCAGACAAAATTTCAGACAAGTTATATATCAATAGCAATTGTGATTAATAAATATTTTTAATTACTCTCCAACATTCTTAAAAATGTTTGTGATTGCAGTGAAATCATAAAATTGAGGCTAAACATTTCTTCATTTAATTCATTTTATTTTGTATATTCACCCTACTTCTGAACACCAGAGGTACATAATTACCGGTAGCATATAACATGAGTGAAATAAACCAATTATTGAATGAATGAATAAATCAATCAATATGATACTCACAGGCATCTTTGGGAAATTCACAGTTGAACTTCTTGTTCCTATGCATGACCCAGTGTTTCCAGGCTTTCACCCCGTACTTGTGTTGGAGTTTTGATCTGGCTGGAGGCAATGAAACAGTGTTCTCCACCGTGTCCATAGTCTCAATGTGCTTACAAACCTTTAACACAGAGACCACAGAAAAGGGAATTGAAAAATGGTGTAGACCAGCAATGAAGGGTAGACCTCACTTTTAAATATCTCTTGATATCAGGTTCTAATTACGTAACTGTGGTTGTGTTTTCAAGGTACCAACATTTTGTCTTTGACACCGATACCAGGTTAGGATCAAAATATCCTATACTGAATCAATACGTGACCCCAAAATGATAACCAAGGCATTTATTAACCCCAAAGATCTATTCATTTTTGAAAGTGAACAATAGGTTGGTAGAATAAACTCCTCTGTGCCTAAACTCTCTTCCCACCATTGCCTTACTCACCCGTAACATGCGCTTGAGCAGGTACATCTCCCTAGTCACCCCAAAAGTCTGTATGTCCTTTGGCTGAAACGCCTTCCGGTTTGCAGCAGTTAATGACTGGAACGAACTACAAAAAACTCAAACTCGTGAACACCGTGTCCCTCACCTCCTTTAAATCACGAGTATCACAGCCATTCTTGGCCCATTGCATTTTTTTGTTACCTAAAGTGCATTTGCATGCACTGATCTGTACAGCATCTTATTTATTGTCATTTGCATAACTATGCTCAAGTGTTAATTATTTATTATTTTGTATTTTTTTGCCTCGTCACACACCAATTAATTTACCTCTCTAATTCAGAGTTCTGTTTCACTAACTGTACGTATATCTACATAATGTACTCTGAAGATTCACACCCTGTGTTTTTTTAATTTTATGTTCATTCCCTTGTGTAATTTGTGTGTAACTTTGTGTCTTCTTGCACCTTTGCTTTTATCTTGGCAAGGTCACTGTTTAAAATGAGAAAATGTTCTCAACGTGCCCACCTGCTTAAATAAAGGTAAAATAAAAAAAAATAAAACCACCTAATCGACAAATGATATCTAATGTAATTACATTGTTTACTCCCAAAATGACTGTTGATAATTTCATCAAAACTTTTTCCCCTGTGTGTCTCTCTGTGTGTAAAATATAATAGATAAAATACATCACATAACTAGGCTATACGACATGGCTTCTAACTTTGCAGTCCTTGAGTGACCGTTGTTTGTATATTTAAAAATAATCTACCAGCTGCTTAGATAAATATTAAATATTTTCCCCAATTACCCCATGAAGAAAAACAACAACTACAATAAAGTATATTGTGCAATATATCTCCATCAAAAATGTATTCTTTGAAAGATGTAAAGGAATATACTGTAGTGGTAATTGTCTTTGAGCTTTTGTGAGCTGTAATTTTGCCAAACATATCAATACATTTCATCTGTCCCTTTTTAGAGTTTGAAGGTTACCACTTGTGCTTGTGTCTGAGTGATGTCTGTGTCAGGCACTCACTGCTGTAACCTGACATCTCACTAACAATGAAACACTAAGCATGTGAACAAAGAAAAGTACAGACATTAGTAAAGAACCATAAGGACTAGCTAAGAAAAACTTCATAAAATTACATTAAACAGTCCTTCTTAAACATTTAATAGCTGATCTTTACAGTAGAAGTAGATCGATGTTAATTGTACCGTGGGACAAGGCAAACTCCCTCATACTAGAGGTCTCAAAATGTTTGTTTTTCTTCCGAAATACAAATGTCTTTCCTGTACGACCCTCATACGCATGAATCCATTTAAAAGAAAATGAGATTTGTTTACAATGGACCCGATAACAAATAGATCCATTCCAAAAAGTACCATAAAAAAGGCACAGACCCATACCCTTCCACATCAGAGGAACCGTTCAGTACCAAAAGTAGGAAGAGAGGGAAAAAATTTGACATTTCCTTAAAAATAACCACAGCTAACCAAGTACAAAACAATTTAATAACATCATGCTGTGAGTAGCCTAATAACTTTATTTAATTGGTCTAAATTGGACAGCCAAACAAACCTTAGGCACTTATCACTGCCCTCGCTATATTTTGTGTTAACAGCTGTACGGCTTTTGTCAAAGGTTTTGAGCAATTTATTCAATGTTCATTGCTGTTTGATCAGGACTGGTACATTCCCAAATGTAAACTGATTTGTGTGGTATCTACATGCTTGAATTAAAACAGGAATGATCACATGATTGCAGGTAAACAGTGAACAAAATTGCACCATGGGAACATGGCATATTTGCGTATAGGCTTTTAGCTTTGATTGACTATAGCACAGCCCAAGATCTAGTTACAATTCAATACTTATGTCAAACATTTAATTAACAAAGTTTCTCGTTTCAATATTCTTTTTCACATGTACAGACTAATGCAGATGTTAGTGCATGTACAGTGAAAGAAATCCTGTGATGTATATACAGCTCTGGAAAAAATTTGAGACCACTGCAAAATCATTAGTGTGTCTGGTTTTACTATCGATAAAATAGTGACAATTTCTCCCAAATTGTAAATAAAATATTTACATTCAGAAAATATCTTATAAAAGATGCAGTGTTGTCAGACCTCGAATAACGCAAATCAAATAAGTTTCTATTCATTTTTAAACAAAACAATACTAATGTTTTAACTTAGGAAGTGTTCAGAATTCAATATTTCGTGGAATAATAATTGTATAATAGTAATTGTCTTTCATGCATCTTGCCATGCTCTCCACCAGTCTTTCACATTTTACCAATATGACTTCAGGGAGGCTAAAAATGAACACGGCAGGGAAAGGGTTGGATGAAGTTAAATAAGAACCACCCACCCCCAAAAGAAACAATCCACCACTAAAATAATCTCACTGCCCTCCCATACCACCCCAAAACAACCACACAGCCCTACCCAAACCAAAATAAAAAGTTACAATGCCCTCCCTGAGTTTGGGCCAGACTACTGGGAAATAAACTTCAGTTTGTACCATAGTGCAACTGAAACACAGTTTGCAACGTAATGCCAATGCTATCCTCTTGTACCCATTTTTTCTAAACGATGCGAGCGTGGTTCAGTATTGGAGGATGAAGTCATGCTTTTTAGTTTCTCTCACCGAGTCAGCTGACACTTCATTGGATGCACACTTCATCTTTGTTTGCAATGTAATGGACACATTTGTCAGAAGTACCAAACGCAACAAAATGCTGCTACAAAAACTGCAATACTGAACTGCTGTCAATAATATGATTGGTGCTGTGACAGATCATACTATGCTGTTTCCTAGTTATTTTTATTTATTTTTGGACTAGTTAGGATTACTAGTATACATAAGTATCACTTATTTGACTGTGACTACTGTGCATCCTAAATGCTACACCCTTTCTAGTGTGCTAGATTTTAAATTTAAAGGGATGTTTTAATGCTACAGCATTGCCTCACCCGTTTACTGGGTGAGAAGCCTTCTCTCTGTCTCTTGCGTCTTCTGGTCTTCTCAGTCAACCTCTGCCCCTTCCCTGTAGCAGGATCCAAAGACTCTAAAACACCATCGACACAAAGACACGATTATATTGCTGATAAGGTCAGTGGGAATTATCTTCACCATCGCAATTAGATTAACTAAACTGTGGATGAACAAAGGTCAAACAATTTTTTTCCACCAACCTAACATGTGGGAACATGGACAGCTGGTATAGGTAGGGAAATGTGGTCAAAGGCGTTCTCACCAAGGGGGTAGTCAGCCTCTAGGTCCATCATGCTGGGGGAGAAGGAAGCTGTGCCGGGAGTCTCTGCAGGCCAGCTGTGTGGGGAGGACACAGCTTCTGACTCCAGGTCTTCACTGTAAGCACTGCCTTGATCTGGGAATGCAGCACCACACAACCATGTTCATCTCAACCTGACAGTTTGCTTTGAGTGCTTCTCTTGGGTAGTCTCTTTGACCAAACCTGTTAAGCGAGAGAAACCGGCCCCAGACGGCAGCCGTCCACTGAATATGCCAACTAACAAGGCCCTTGTTCAGGACAGCTGTAACTCAGGGTTAAAAACGGTTTTCCTCTCACCTCCAGGGGAGACGGGTTTCTCTTTCTCCTCCTGCTGCTCGACCGTGGTTTGAGACGGGGCACCGTCCTGCCTGGCTTTGACCTCTGAATGGTTAAACGAGGGGGGTAGTACGATGGGCACTGGGACAGGCACAGGGATACCCATGGGCACAGGGGTGTACTGGCTGTACATGTTCATGGGCACTGGAATAAAAACTGGCACAGGGATTGGCATCACCACCACCCGTACTTTCTCCCCATTGTCTGTGTACGTGAAGCCGGTCTCTGCAAACCCTACAACCAGAAACACACAGATAGATAGTGATAAGAGGTAGTGACCCTGAACTCACTTGTCCTACTTGGTACATGCAGTTGAAAGTCAGATGTAATCAAAACAGCCGTGGGCTTGAGTGGGTTTGAGCATGTCTTGTTTTGAATGGTAGTTTTACCCATTGGTGCTACGGGTGTCTCCGGTGTCTGAGTCTGGCAGCAGGTTTCCTGGTCCAGCATGAGGGGTTTACAGATAATGGCCTTGTTCTTCATGACCCGGCGCCGGGCTGAGATCCTCATGGCGTCTGTCTGGGTGCTGGCATGGCC
Source organism: Umbra pygmaea (assembly GCA_016801145.1). NCBI lineage: Eukaryota > Metazoa > Chordata > Actinopteri > Esociformes > Umbridae > Umbra > Umbra pygmaea. The sequence continues at coordinate 10,015 of JACXGM010004606.1, read as the reverse complement.
CAGGCTCTTACCATGAGAGTTCGATGTCGGAAGAGCTCCTTACAAGCAAAGCCAAAGTGACCCACAGATCTCTACTGCCTATTGTCTTAACAGTGTATAGGACATTTTAGCAGTCAAAACAATAAAACACTTCTTTTGGGATCTCAGGAAATGTTCGTTAAAAATGCACTATGTTACTTACATTCATTTGTCCTGTCGGACTGAATTTTCCATATTTCATTTGATATATATTTTTTAATTGAACACAGGAATAATACAGGGACAGTATAACCAATTTCTGAAAATACTCATTATTTTGTCCATAACATGAATTTTTTGTTAGTTAGATATTGTGAAATGTCACTTTTGCTATTCTACTATTGTCTGTATTGTGTATTTTTTGATTTGATGTTTTTAACCCCTGGATCCAATATGGGTAGTTCCTAACATTTACTATTCAAAAAACATTTTTTTTGTAGTTTTCAAACAAGTTACATAATGCAGGTTTAACAAACGTTCTGAGCAGCAAGTAGCTGAAAATGTAGCTTGAAAGGATTAATTGCCGCTATGTGCAGAAATGACTTTTACCAGTAATTCAGATTTAGATTTGCCGGACATTACATGCTACTCTGTGAGAAAGTCAGTTAGCTAAATATACTGTACTGTGGGCTCCAAAATTACTGACACCCTGGACTGGTACTGCACAATGCTGTAAAAAATATAAACAATATAATTAGAGAAAAACTCAATATCAACGTGAGAAATACTGTACTGTATTAATGTGTAAATGGAAGCAACCAAAATCATTTATTGATTAAATAAAAAACAAATGTCCTCCAAATCAAGGTTTTACAATCCTTAAAGATTATTGTAAATAACATCTACCAAAATTATTCCAGGAATTAAATTCCATTTAATATAATCTGAGTCTTACAGAATTTTATTGAGCCATTGCATCACTTCCTGTTACACTAGGGCATAAAAATGAACACGCATGCAATATCCCTTTGTCATCCAACACCATGAAGAAAACAAACGAACTGGCAGTTCGGAAGAGACAGATGGACATAGACCTTCATAAATCTGGTAATGGATACAAGATCCAGAAATGATTTAATAAACTACTAAGCACTGTGAAACGGTTGCAAACCTCACAAATGGAGGACACATTTGCATTTTTCCTCACTGGATAGGGAGGAAGATGGTGAGAGAAACAACAAAATCCATAAGAACCAGGTTTCAAAAAGCACCAGATGCCACCTCCACAACCACGGCCTCTTTGGAAGGGTTGCCAGAAGAAAGACCTTTCTGACCTTAAAACACAGACACAAGCACTTGGAGTTTGCAAAAACTAATTTAATTTGACTGGAAGAAGGTGCTCTTGTCAGATGAGACCAAAATTGTACTTTTTGTTTAGATACAGCATCGGCATGTTTGGCGTTGAAACATGGATGAATACAAGGTGAGGAACCTCATACCCACGGTGAAATATGGTGGTGGGTCAGTGATGTTTTGGGACTGTTTTAATACCAGGGGTGCAGGGAAACTGGTCAAGATTGATGGCATAATGAATTCTGTTAAGTCAGGGTGTCCATGGAACCTTAAAGTCTTAAATAGTCTTAATTTCATGTTTTCAGAATTTAAGGCCTAAAATAGTCTTAAGTCTCTAATCCGTTTTTCCAAGCTCTTAAAAAAAATGTGACCGTAACGCTTTCTCTGAGCAACATTTTAGTTAGTAAGTGCTGGCAGATTACAGTAATAATAATTACAGTAGCAGGTGATTGCGGCAGATAAGTAGGCTTACCTCACAGCAACTTTGTTTGTTAGAGATTGCTTATCTACCTCATCTGTTTGGGCATCTTGTTTAGGGTATTTTTATTTGTGTCCTTGAGGCGTCGTTAACTGTAACATTTCTTGTGATCAGTATTACATTGTGCATCTCTCAGTACCTCAAAATAATGACCCACTGTCATTGTCCTGTAAATCTCCACTCCATCTCGTTCTGTTTTGCATTAGTGCAGGTGTAGTGTGGAGGAGCCATGTATTACTTTAGAACAATTCCTTCTACCGACTGGAGTTACAGTCAGTTGTTTGAACTGCTGTTCTACAGCAGACTTAATTAAGCACATTACGACCACCTCAGAGCTACTTTCAAAAGCCACGCCTCCAAAACCTCTGAACGCGTGTTAAGTTCAGCTTGAGGTCAAGTCAGTTTATCAGTGTGACAAGCGGAGACGAGAGAACCTTTATTATTATATATCAGCGTAAAACATCATGTCGGAATTACAGGTAAGAAAACATCTAACTTTATGAAAATAACTCAAACTAACATGATATAGTGAGCCGGGGCTGCACGCCTAATCAGGTATCTCCGGGCACGCATTGATGAGGTTGATTGACAGTTACCCTGCCAATCCAATCATCGTGCCGAAAAAAGTGATTGGATTGGTTTATAGTAGGGCTGTGCCTACTAGAGCCCGACCGATATGAGATTTTTTAATCCGATACCGATTTTGAGTGGGAAATTTTTTTTCTATTACTATAGCTTAAATGAAAAATCTACATTTTCCTGCATGGATTGTGCTTAAAATGGGACTGCCATTTCAAAGACACTCAAAGCAGGGTACCCACGGGTCCTTAAAAAGTCTTAAATAGTCTTAATATCATTTTCCAGAATTTTATGCCTAAAATTGTCTTAAAAAGTCTGAAATCAGATTTTCCAAGGTCTTAAAAAATTGTTTGAGTCATGCTAATTTTATTATTTTGTATTTTGTTGAAGGAAACCATAAGCACTTTTCTGAGCAACTTAAGAACTTAACAATTGCTGGCAGATTACTGTACAGTAATAGCAGGTGACTGCGGCTGCTCCGTAGGCTTACCTCAAATCAACTCAGCTAATTTGTTCGTTAGTTAGCTTATCAGACTTGTCTGTTTCTGAGTGTTATTTAGGATTTTTGTATTTGTGTCCTTGCAGTGTTGTTTACTGAAACTAATGTTTTTGGGATCAGTATTAGATAAATGTAAATTTCCACAGTCTCGTTTTGTTGCATTTAGCGCAGGTGTATTATGCGATTCACATTACTTTTGAACAATTCTTTTTAGCAACTTGAGAGCCAGGATTCTTGGCATTACTTCCATTCAGTCGTTTGATCTGCTGGTCATGATTCTACTGCAGACTTAATTATGCACAGTCTATCATGCGCACGTAAAAATGCTGCAGGCAAAATAGAAAATAAGATACATTTTGAAGTGTTCCTTTACTTAACATAATGAAAATAAATATTTGCAAATGTAACTAAAAGACATTTCTTTCTAATCAAATCCAAACATTCAAATGAAGTATTGCGCTGGTCACCCTCCAAGTAACCATTCAATGTGCAATCTCTCAACAATTACGAATATATACCATTTCATTAAAAAAATCCAATTGGTATTGACTAGCATAATAATATGACAGTGCATACTGCTGCTTATCACATTAGGCTAGCTTGTGCACAGACTGGCAGCTTGCTGGCTGGTTATTTAAATGGTTCACTTACTTTGCCGAAATCGGTTCTCCTGACTGGAGAAACCATATTAATTCGACAACACACAACAAAAAAGAAACTTATTTATATCAACAACCTTTCGAAGGTTAATGGTTTCGCCCCAAAAACGGCGGTGCTCTTTGTTTTTGCTAGGTTTCTATTCATTATAATAGCGTGCTACCAGTTCCAGAGAGGTAACGTTAGTTACATAGCTAGATAAAGTAGATTTTTTTAGGTTGGCATAAAACCACTTTTTTTATAGCCTACTAATGCACCATCTTCTATAAAACAGAGCTAGTTTTTGGCATAGATTTGTTAAAAAGTTATATTATTAGACCATGTCCGGGGTTTTCTGTTTGTTTATTTATCAAAATTGATTTTGTTTATTATTGTTACAAGCTAGAATACATAATCCTTTGCCAGCATGCATTATAATTTAAATCTGGACCAATGACATGTATTTCTTTTTTGATTTTTTATGATGCGTTCACTGCAGTATTGGTCTTAAAAAGCATATAATGTGGCATTAAAAAAAGTCAAAGTCTTAAATTTAACGCCATTAAACGACACCCAGCAAGTATCAGGCAATTTTGGCTGACAACCTGGTTGCCTCTGCCAGAAGGCTGGGGCTTGGCCATAGGTGGACTTTCCAACAAGACAATGACCCAAAACATAAGATCCACATGTTTCCGTTACAACAAGACCTGAAATGGTTCCATGACAACAAAATCCATGTTCTGCCATGCCATCTCAGTCGCCTGACCTCAATCCAATCAAATCCCTGTGGGCTGAGTGAAAGAGGGCAGTTGATAAGCGCAAAACCCATTAATGTGAAGGATCTTAAAAAGACCTGCGTAGAGAAATGGTCCAAAATCCCAACAAATGTGTTTCTTAACCTTGTCAAACATTACAGGAGGAGACTCCATGCTGTTATCCTTCTCAGAGGTGGTTGCACTAAGTGCTGAAGGAGTGCCAATAATTATAGATCCTTTATTTTGGTGAAATTTATTTTGTGTAAAACAATTGTATCAGTTTGGTTGGTTCCATTGCAACATCAATAAAGTACAGTTTCTCTCATGTTGGTATTTTGAGTTTCTCTATTATAATGTTTTTAAAAGTATTGTTTGTGCATTGCCAGTCATTCTGGAACCCACTGTATTTTAGTATCTTGTTGAAAGGCAGTGCTATTAAGCCTAGTATTAGCTAGCACTAAAATGTGTGGCGGCCTGGGGAAACCCTTCACATGGTGAAACTTTGACTTTCTGGGCTGAATACATCTTTGAAAAATACAAACTCTCCGGAATACAAATCTGTTTGAATCACTCCGATGTCTTTATCACAACTGAAGTTACATCATTTAAAAATTTACATGCGTCAAAAAGTGATAAGGGAGAACTGCATTCAAAGATTCCATTCTGTTTCATTCTCATTGTATCATGAGGCATGAGGGGAAAAACCAACACTCAGCTCGACTGTTGCAAACCGATTATCTATCTATTAACTCATTTTTAAACATTACCTGCAGGTATTGGTTACATTCAATTAAAACTACTAGAACAAATTATGCTAAAAAATAATATATTTAAACAAATTAAAGAAAAAAAATATTAATGTCACTGCAATTACTGACGGTTAACAAACATATTTTAAAAAAATAAAGAGGATAAAATATTTTTCAGTTTCAAGACAGGATGTCTAGCTGATCCTGTAACTAGCTAGCCAACTGTTTCTATTTACCTAGGCATTAAAATGACATAGACCAAACGCACACACCTTCGAGTGGCTGGCTGTTGAATCAGAAACATGTAACAAGCTACAGTAGGTAGCTTGTCCTAATACTAAATAAAATACCTAATAAAAAATCGAATTCACACCAATTACAAATGTATAGCCTAAAACTTTAATGTATTGTTATCTTAGTAATTCAGCCAATTTAGTACAGTTGTGTGCTAGCTTATGTTTTATCCTCTACATTGGTGATGCTCTCCATATCTCCAACGTTGAGTTGGCTGTCAATTGATTCGTAAATGACTACTCATGTCGTAATCAATTAATACAGCTACATCAGCTGTTGGCAACATTGACCAAATTAATGACAATTAAACTGTCAACAAACTGTTCAACCAGAAGCGCAAAGAAGGTGAAGATGTGATGGATGAGGGGGCTTTCTACTCTCAGAGACAGAGCCTCTTGCTTTCAATAAAGATGGATACAAGTTACAGGATATCCATTGCTACTTGAAATCTAAACCTATGTGACATTACTGCAATGTTGTTTATATATATTTATCATAGCCTATTTTCATAACTTGCCAGTTAAAACTGATAAGCACTTCCCAGCATGGGCAGAACCCTCTTCTAAAAATGGGACTACTTGACTGGGGTTGAATATGGAAAGGAAATCACATTGTGAATGTGAATGTCATTTTAACTACTAGGCTACATTAATTAATTACTTCTTAGCAAGTTATTTTTTATGTTTAATACGGTCTGACTTCATTAATCGTTTGTGTTTGCTGCAGCACTCAAGTTCTTGTTTCAATTGGTAAAAAGCATAGTAGCACTTGGTATCATAGCTTAGTATAATAACAGGAAGTATACACAAATATTGAGAGAGAAAAAGCATGTTCCATTCAAATGGTCTATAAGCCAGTGTTTTGGATGAAAATGCGAGCTACCTGTGAGGGCAGTGGCTGCCGTGGCAGGGGGCTGGCCAGCAGGACAGGTGGCCAACGAGACTACATCAGCAATTACAGGAGCCGGCTTGGAGAGGGGCACTGGAGGAGGAGGAGGGCGGTCTACAGAGGGAGGGACAAGGGAGAGAGAGAGTGAATAAAACAGATGTAGCAGATGAAGCCGTATGTCCCACAACCAGGTAGTAAAGTTCAAGAGGAAGTGTGTACTCTGTGTAGGCGTGGTGCCGTTGGTCGTCCGTGGGTGCTGCTGAAAGGTTTGATAGCAGTACTGTATTACACACTCCAGGTTGCAGAATTGTCGGACGGCCCCGAAACACTTCAGCTGCTCTTTCATCTTCCCTTGACGTCTGCAGCATTCACACTTTGCCATCTGGAGAGAACACACCAGCATTAGTTAAAGGATTTAAAACGTTTGTGGACAACATAGCAGTGGAGAAATTAACTGACACTTCAGTACATTAATTTGTGAATACCTAACTGAACAAGTTCAATTCAATTGAATATAGTATGAAAATGTTAACACTTACTACCGTAATAATAAGAGTATCTGTTAAATTACTTGCATATAATGGCCGTTATGGAGTAAAATACTCAAACTTCAGCACAGACATCAGTGTACTGTAATTATAGTGAGAATAAGATTAATATACAACTTGGAAATATGTTATTAGAATAAGGATGGTTGTAAACACTGGAGTCATTACCATTATGGGGCTGTTATTAGCCTAACTGTTTTATTTTTAATTGTTACAGCATTCAATTCTTTCAGGGTGGGCAGACAAGGCGGTCAGGGAGGGCAGACAAGGCGGTCAGGGAGGGCAGACAAGGCGGTCAGGGAGGAGAGATTAATTTGTCTCTAACCTCATAAAAGAGAACAGTATAGTTGGACATGCAGGCTTCTCTGCAGAACTCCTGCATCTTGCCACCAAAGTGGTTGTGGATCATCTTGGGACTAATGTCAGCACAGTAGGCACACGTCCTCCATGGCCCCTTCATGTCATGTTTGAAGAGCAGCTTACAGCCTGTTAAACACAGAGATAAACCAGGTTGTCCACACCAATAGTCCAATGTTAAGAGAAAGGTTTAAAACAATCCAGAAAGCCATACGTGGATTTAAAAGAAAATAAAACTGGTAGTGTCCACTCACTTTCGCTGCAGAAGTGCCTGTCGATGAGGTCATATCTGATCACTTCCTTGGCCACCTTCTCCAGTTTACAATATTCACACCTCACTATGATATTACAGAGTTTCTTGAACTCCACACTGCATGTCTTGCTACAGAACTGCATGGTGCGACCCTGAGGGGACACAACACAAAAGTCCAGCAGAACGCGGCAGAGTTAAGTGAAACAGAGCGATGGTTGTGAAACTAAAATCCCTTGTGAACAAACCTTCATTGCTGTTCATCCAGCATATATACCAATATGCTGGCAGCACTTAAGGTTCATTTTCATTGTTGGAATGCCTTGCAATGTGTTAAATTTCAATGTAGCTTTTATTTTGAAAAAGAAAATGTGAGTTAGTGCTGCCAGCATTATATCCTGCTGTTAGAAAAACAGCAATGAAGGTTTGTTTGCCCATCACTATAAATCCCTATCAGTAGAGTACAATGGCCATGGCACAGCAGGTTAAAACTGGATAAAAGATTGAGAGAAAGATGCATACATTGTACTCATAGAGGTCCGGTTTCCAGCGGAACTGCTGAGGGCACTGGAAGCAGGAAAGCTTCACAGACCCACTGGGGGTGGAGGAAGAGGACGAGGAGGAAGGGGGCATGGGCGGCCCTGACGGATGCTGCCCTGCCCCGGTGGGCCTAGTCAAACTTGGAGCCACTCCGTAATGTAGAGGTGGAGCCGAGGTCTGGGCTGGAGTATATGGGTGGCACGTAGTGGGGACCCAGGGCGGAGGGGGGTAAGAATGGGCGTAACTCGGAGGAGGGCCCAGGGGGGTCTGGAGGTATGGAGGAGTGGAGTGCGAAGCAGGGAGGGAGGAGCCATTCATCTGGCCCTGCTGGGGGGGTGGTTGGTTGGCCTCTGACTCCTAACGATTAAATCAAAAGAAAAAGACATTCAACGACCCTTGTATTTTTTATAGCTGGTATGTTCCATATTTTATGCTTAGTTCTGCATAAGTACAATTAACTACAATAATCCTAAATGCATTCTGGAGAACAGATCAACTCTAAAAAAAAAATCTATTATGAACACAGAAGGCACAGGTCAGAGCTAATAGACAGTTGATTAATCAATGAATACCCGGAAGGTTTTGACACAGGTGTAGGAGCAGAAGTTGCGGATACTGCCGTCGGTCATGGCCAGGTGGTACTGGGACACAGCCTTCACTTTGCAGTAGGTACAGGGAAACGCCGCTCCTGTGACAACCAACACACTATTACAGAACAGCCACCTTTAATACGTTTAGCAAGGTCACAGACGGGCTTAGCTTACCTTTACCACTACTCAGTAATACACTGCAGATAGACAACATGTGATGCCATAATAATAAGGCAGTGAAATCACATCCCTATCCTTTATGAACTTTAGAAACGATCGCTGTCAATAAAGATGCTTCAGTACATGTGGATCAGTCTGCACAGTGATTTATCCTCTGTATGGAGAAGGCTAGCTGCTGAACTCCTCCAGTAACGTCTTACTATTTTGTTTTAGGTTTTTATTTCCCCTTTATTTAACCAGTTGGGCCGGTTGAGAACAGTCACTAATTTGCAAAGTTGACCTGGCCAAGATAAAGTGCAATTTTGCAAGACGCCATAAAGTTACACATGAAGTAAAATAAAGAATGAAAGGTGCAGATGCTCAAGAGTTTACTGTACAATAGAAGTATATTTCCAGTTAGTGCAAATGAGGTCTAAGTTAGTGGTTGATCAATTGGTATGCAAAGTGGCTCGGCAATAACAATGGAATAGGTAACACTTGAGTGTAACTGTGCAAATGATATTGTGCAAATAACATAAAATGAATGACTGTGCAGATTAGTGTGTGCAAATACACCATGGAGCACAACTAAGGCACTAGGGCATAAATGGGCAAAGATGGTGTGCGAGCGAGGGAGGAGAGTCAGCATATACTGTGTTTGGACAGAAGCTCTGAAAGTCAACCTTTAAAAGCGGTGAGGGAGATAGTGTTCAATTTCCAGAGATTGTTCATTCCAGTTGTTAGCTGCTGCAAACTGGAAGGCATGGTGGCCAAAGGAGGTATGGGCTTTTGGGGTGACTAGAGAGATGTACCCGCTTGATTGCAGGTTGCAGGGGGGTGAGGCAATGGTGAGAAGAGTATACATATAGTGGGGCCAGCCTACTAGTACATATTGGTCGCAGTAGTGGGTGTTAAATGGGGAATTGGTGACAAAAAGGATGGTGATGAGGTAGACTACATCTACATTTTTCAGGAGGCAGCTTGAGGCAGTTCTGTAAATCATCACCTAAGTCTATGATTGGTAGAATGGTAATTTTCACCAGGGCGTGTTTGGCAGCGTGGGTAAAGGGGCCCATAATGCAGAATAGTAAGCCAATCCTAGATATAATTTTGGGTTGGAGATGGTTAATGTGGGTCTCAAAAGATAGTGAACAGTCTACCAGACACCTGGGTATTTGTAGGTGTCAAAATCTTTGGGACTATTTCAGCTACAAAAAGTAGGATGTTGACCAAAAACAGGTACTTTGTCTGGAGTGTTATAAAGTTATGGCCACAACACAAGGAAAAACCACCCATTTGTCTGATCACTTAAAACGGCACCGGAAAGCTCTTTACCACGAATACAAAATAAAATCTCGATGTCAATCAAAACAAAACATTAT
>JACXGM010004605.1:24402-37549 GCA_016801145.1 Umbra pygmaea | reverse complement strand
TATTTTCAAGCCCCCAGGGCTCCTGGACCAGTGTGCAAAGTTTGGAGGCCATACAAACAAGTCAACATCAAAATGCTATACTCATTTCTAACTAGATTTCTATACGTTTTTAAAACCCAGCTAAATTCCAACTCCAAAAATGGTTGTTTTATGCAGGATGATGTCCTATGTTATTGAAAAATTTGTTATTTTGTCATTTCCTACTTCCTGTCTGTGATATTTTTAATCAAAAAGAAAGACCATCGTCGGCTTTGAGGCGCGATATCTCCGGCTGTGAGTAACACACAGAGATGTGCAACCACTCATTATTTGCGTCTAATTCTCCCCTTTCCAACGGTACCAAGCTTTAGTTGCTAGCATGTACGGTTCGTGCTTTGACGCTCTAGAGCGGCAAACGACTTTGCAGGGTTAAAGGAAATACGATGTAGCCTATTTATATTGTGTATAATATATACAACAGCCCTATAATGTAATTTTGAGGTTATTATAATACATTTTAATTTCGGGAAGATATTGAAGACCTAGGTGTAAAACGCACGGCCTGCCACTGCACACGAATCATGTACGGTTCCTGTTTGACACTAACATTCCTTCATTTTCTGGTTCTGTCGAGCCTGTGGCCATTGTCAATGTACAGTTGCAAAGTTAACTCTTGTGACGTGACCAGAGTGCAGCCAGCCCGGTGCAGCCTGTGTGATTAGAAAATATTGTTTGATCATATTGCGTGATTTACTCGCGCATGTCAAGGGCATGTCTAATCGCAGCCGTTGCGATTAGAAAACCGTGTTTTACCATATCGCACTATTATCGCAAATGCAATTAATCGTTCAGCTCTATCACAAACCAGCTTGATCTTTCAGATATCCGCGAAATGACCACAGAGTCTTAACTTCAAAATCTGTGGTAGTTTCACGCAATGGCAGAAGATTCTGTGAAAAAAACACAGACCAAAATCTGTGGCAGTTTCACGGAAAAGTCTGCGATGGGCACACAGTGAGACCTTGTTGTTAACTCGATCTAAGCCTTACCCTTACACTTACTCTTACCCTAACCTTAACCACTCGGAAACCTTGCTATAAATTTGATTAAAGACTTACCCAAACCCCTAACCTAACCTTAACCACTCAGAAACCTTACTGTTAACTCCATGTAAAATGTATTATGTTGTAATGTATTGTTTGTAACCATGGTGACAGTGAGGAAAAAAAGGATAAAAATGCACATTTGCAACACGTCTGCATCGCGCTGGAATAGAAAACAGAATACATGCAAAGTGTCTGCTTGGATTCGAATTCGCAATCTCTGGTATGTGAGTCGCATATGTACTAGCCTGCCTAACCCCAGCCTGCCAACCTGCAAAATCTACGCTATTTACACTCTGCTACGTCATCATGCGATTCCGTAAAACTCTCACAGATTTTTAAGTTAAGGATCCGTGGCAGTTTCACAGAATTTTCTGCCATTCTGTGAAACTGCCACGGATTTTGAAGGGTCCATGGTAATTTCACAGAAATCTGAGAGATCACGTTGTCACAAACAGTGGCTGCAAGAGCAGAGATCAAGTCATTTTCAATAGTTTGGGACATACCAGAATACACAGTTGAGGAATGGAATTGTGTGTACAGAACAGAGTCATATTTAGCTAATGTTTCTGTGAACTCTTTATAATTCCCCTTGTTGGATGATTCACTAAACTCATCATGTCCGGCCAAGCAAGGATGTCACAATAATAAGGTGGTTTAGGAAGGCCCTGTTTTGTTTGACTTTGTTAATTTGTTAATAATTTGTTTAATTATGTTTAGCCACTTGAATGCGAGCACCTTCATTGATTGCATGCTCAACCCTGATCCTGCCCATGCAACTTAATTTTCACATGCACTCACATGTTCATTGCTCTTATTCATTCCTTTTGTATGTCCTGTCAAAGTTAGACAGATCTGCAAACCCCACCTTTGACCAAACAACACATCCGTGAGATGTTTTCATCAAGAGGCATTGCAAACAGTACATTGTCTTTGTCACAGCACTTACAGTCAGCCAGCCAACTTTGTCATACCAGAAGAGCTGAAAAGACCTGTTACTTTGCCCTATCTTTTGCACTAAATCAATCTTAGGTGTTGATCTGCCCTGCTGTTCTATGTTTCTCCTGCTAAGGAAGACTTTCAAATGGCTTTGCCAAAATCAGGTTGAAAATATTAGCATTTTCTGCCATCGTGTGCAGATTAATAGCTGGCTAGTTCACCCCTACCAAACTAGCCTAGCCTACTGTATGAATGAATGAATGATCTAATGCAGCCACGGTCGGTGGATCTTAATTGGGGACCCCGGGCACTCATAGGACTTTTAGTTATTGAAAAGTGTTCTCCAGGCAGATCTGCCTTGGAGGCAGAAGTCATTTGATTGTTTGATTCAAATCTGAGGGCGCACCTCACATTAAGTTTAATTTTGATTTATAATCACAATTTATATATATTATATAGCACAGGATTATATTTTAACACTCCAGTGTGGTTAAGGTTAGGGTTAAGGTTAGGTGTGCGGTTAGATATGATTAAAAACTGAGCAAACTATGCTCATGTGCACATTTCCAATATCATGTGAGGTCCGCCCAGTTTTGAATTAATCAATCAAATGACTTCTGCCTCCAAGGCAGATCTGCCTGGAGAACAATTTTCAATAACTAAAAGTCCTATGAGCACGCCAGGCACACATTACGTTCAGGACCGGAGTGAATGGATCTTAATACCAAGAAATAGTTTGTAGCAGTTTATCTTTCGACTACACTTGCAAAATTTGTGTTGGGACTGAGCACGAATAGCTTCAGCAACATTTTATAGTACAAAATCGCTGTCAATTAAAATGAAATGCACTGTGACGCTACAGGAATGTATAAGAAGGAAATTGAATCAGTCGACCTGCTACAGTATATGTAGCTGATTCTGAATTAACTTGTCTTCGAGGTGAACATGTTTTAACACATTTTTTGTCAATAAAATAGTACAAATTTGACCGTACATTTTTTACCGTTTTAGGGGAAGCCGAGCTTCCCTTGCAGTCCTAAAGAAATTGCACGTGGGGCAGACTTTGTGTTTCTTGAGAGAGAATCCAATTGAGCAATCTAATCATTGTCTATTTCTGTTGAATGTGTAAATGTTTGTACATGAAACCAATTTTATCTGAACATCTGAATATAAAACTAAATTTACCTTGGTAAAGAAGAAAGGTAAAATAAATGAATATGAATTTAACACATACAAAATGTGTTGGTATTTAACTTCTAGTAATGCTACTGCAATTAGTGAAGATTAATTGAGAAGAAATGCATGTGTTCTGAGGGTGTGTTTATTAGCAGAAATAGGCTACACAAGTTCTGAATGTATGACACACCTTAAACATGTAAAAAAGCAGTGAAAACGACCATATAATCTGTTCTCATCAGGGATTAATGCACACTGGATGTTTTCTGTGACAAAATGCACATTTTCAACATGTGTTTATTGGAATAACAGACAAAAATACAAATTTTAAATGACACACACACTTGTTGCAAACTGCTTAATAAAAAACACTGTTTCGGAGTGATACATCCGAGTCAAACTTTCAATTTTCTTGCCACTGAACAGGCCTTTGCAGAGTTTGCAGGAAACTATCATGTTTTCCATAGATTTGAAATAATGCAAATATTTCCAGCCATGTATTCCTGTTAATGCGCGAGACCTTTTTCCATTTTAGATCAGCATGGTGCAAATGAATGATAGACAGATTTAAAGGAAATAACAATGGATAATAAATGACTTAGTTCTGCATTTAAACAGAAAAGGGGAAATATGTTTTTTTTCCAATTGCTAAAACACTAAAAGTGAATGCTCAGACCAAAGCGTTGAAACCGTAATGTTTGCATGCATTTGGTACACTCAGGTACCAAATGAATAAACACAATGTCGGCATGGCACCGTAAACAATTCTGTAACACACGGTGCAAAACACTACACATATTGTGCATGTGTTACACACATTGGCCAATGATGAAACACTGTGCATTTAGCACGTCCATTCAATAGTTAAAACACACACAACATTAGCAACACTCCCGCACACATCGTATAACACTTAACCTGTCACTGAACACCAATTATACACTACATTCAATTCAGGTATGAGGACCTGTCGTGAGACAATCGTGAATATGGAGGCTGAAGGACCAAGGGGAAGGAGAAGATGAGGAAGAGACGGGAAGAGGGAGAGGAGAATGAGGGAGAGACAGTATGGAGGACCAAGTCTGCCAAAATAAGAAATACATATATAAATAAATATATGCATCAATAAAAATATTTATACATTAAAATATACATAAAAATAGAAAAATAGAAAATTATACATTAATTAATAAATATTATTTCCCTATTTATTTATTTCTGTGATAATTTATTTCAGTTTTTATACATTTTTATATTAATTTATTTCCATATTCTTTTATTTCTGTATTTATTTATTTCTGTATATATTTATTTCTGTATTTCCAGAGCCTTAAGCTAATGAGGAGGCTGTCAATCAAAGCATGTGAAGGTGTCACCTTTTTCCCATTGGTTGATCGGTATCAGAGTGTGAAGATCGATTTTACATGCCGAGATTACTACGTTAGTAGGCTTCATACAGTCTCTTGCCAGAGATTAGAGTCTTGGCTACCCTAGTTAAAAATGCTAGCTTTGGTTATTATTTGATTATTAACTTTTTCGCGTGGAGGGTCTTGCTGAAAGTTTATTGCAGTAAGCAGCATCTAACAACACAGAAGTTGACCCTGCCGTGTAGGAATTTGGATGAAGTGTGATCATTGTCTGAATTTTTCTATATACGATTCCGTTAATGCCGGAGCAGTCGGACGCCCTTCTCATTGTAGCCTATCCATTTCATCAAATAATAGAACAGCCAGTGCAATGTTCAGTTGTCTTGAAAACACACGCACACAAACACACCAAGTCACCCACACACACACAAAAACTAAGTTCGCCGGAGCGAGAAAGCAGCTACGGTAGTTAACGGAGCACAACAGGTGACACCGAAGCCACAATAAAACGCAACTAATCGGCACAGTTAGTTGGATTTTCTGTTTGTGACATTGCATCTTGTTTTGGGGTTGGTGAAAGAATAATTTATCCTACAATCCAACCCCTTGGTTCCTCCCCAGCTACATTTTTTACGTTCACAATCTGTTTCTATCATAGACCGTATATATGGTTTCTATCTCCCGCTCTTGGCTTGCTTGCTATGGCTAAACGATTAAGTCCCGCCCTCTCATTAGCTTAAGGATGTAGAAATACGGAAATAAATATATACGGAAATAAATAAATACAGAAATAAAAGAATATGGGAATAAATTAATATAAAAATAAATGAATACAGAAATAAATGATCACATAAATAAATAAATAGGGAAATAATATTGATATTATTATTATTAACTATCATAATGCTAACAAACAAAATGCAAAATTTGGCTCATTGTGTCAAAACTCAACACACAAGAATTCTTTACACAACACTTGGAGTTTAACATCTAACTGCCATGTGAAAACTGCCATTCTGCAATCAAAACTTAACACTCTGACTTCAAAAGGCCTACTTCAGATCGATAGGGAACACACATGCACATAAACAATCAACAGTCAAACAGACACAACACACTGGTCAACTTTACTCAAGACACATATGTAGTTTTTAAACCGTTTTTTATTCCCGCAATCAAGCCTCATTCATACATTGTACAGGTAGCACACCAACTCCCATTACAAGTCAGGGATCACTCCGTCGATTGGGGTCGGGCCACGTCACCTCATCCACATCCCAGGTGATGTTCTCCCTCGCCAGGCAACGGGGAAAATATTGCTGGGTGTGGCTTATCCACCCGTGGATCGACCCCACCTCGATGTCTCTGCATCCCTCCTCCATTGCGCGCTGGAGCAGCACACGTGCATGTGGTAGGCGGTCATAGACCTTCCACCGCCATGCCGAAAATAATTCCTCTATCAGGTTGAGGAACGGTGAATAAGGGGGCAGGTACAGCACCATGAAAAGGTTGTGGTTGGCAAACCAGTCCCGGACCAGAGCAGCCCGGTGGAAACTGACATTATCCCAGATGACAATGAACATGGGCTGCCCTGGTCGGTCCTATGTGACCGCGGCATCCAGTGCATGCAGAAATTGCAGAATTTGTGCAGTGTTGTAGGGACCCAGGGTGGCCTGGTGATGAAGGACCCCCTGACCACAAATGGCGGCACACATGGTGATGTTGCCTATGCACTTCCTGGCAACGTTCTTGATGGCCGATAATGTTTCAGTCCCAAAGTTTTTACCAGAGTCTCTTCCTCTATCTCCTCTCCCTCTTCCCTCTTCTCTTCCTCCTTCTCCTCTCCCTCTTCCCGTCTCTTCCTCATCTTCTCCTTCCTCTTGGTCCTTCAGCCTCCATATTCACGATTGTCTCACGACAGGTGTCCATACCTGAATTATATGTACTGTATAGTGACTTATTGGTGTTCAGTTACAGGTTAAGTGTTTTACTGTGTGTGTTGGGGTGTTGCTAATATCGTGTGTGTTTTAACTATTAAATGGTCGTGCTGACTGCACAGTGTTTCATTATTGGCCAATGTGTGTAGTGTTTTGCACCATGTGTTACAGAATTGTTTACGGTGCCATGCCGACAATGTGTTTGTTCATTTGGTGCCTGTGTGTACGAAATGCACACAAACGGTACGGTTTCGATGCTTTGGCCTGGGCATTCACTTTTAGTGTTTTAGCAATCGGGAAAAACTGTAATAGATATTTAATATAATTTTTTATTCCATGATTAAGACAGATTTACTTTTGATACATACTCCTGGACATCTTCACATCTATTGCTTCAATGACATGTTAATTTTAGACAATCAGGGCCAGCCCATCAAAATTATCCAATCTCTTCTAAACAACTAAGTTAAGCCCTTAGAGCCGAAATCTCAGAATAGAGTCTAAACATTTAGGATGTTCTAAACAAAAACTTTAAGCTCCAAATTGAAAATGAAATAAAATCAATACAAATATAATCAGGTGGAAAGAGAGACAGAACCTCACGTTGCATAGCATTCTGAGTTCTTGACCTTGGGCTTTTACCTAAGGAATTGATTTCTTAAAATAAAACTACTCATGAGTGATGATGCATTCCTCCCATTTATTTGGACATGTATTTGATTATGTTTCTGTTTTTCTACCTTGGGTTGAATGGTTTAACAATGTAAACGCTCACACCATCAGTTTACTGTAAGTGATGACTCATCAAGAATGTGAAATTAAATCAGATAAAGGTAGTGGGTCAAGGTTGGAACATTAATTTTTTTCAGGCTACTCACACAGAAATAGAACACTCATCTGTGGTCTTACAGAAAGGCAGAAATACACACTTTAAGTATTCACAGTTTTACAAGTCTCTGCCAATTAATATGTAAAATATAATTTTATCAACTGCACACGTTAATCACAATTACTCACCTTCACATGTTATTAATTCAGTATACAAAACTATTTGTCAATGTCAAGCTTATGGAATGCATTACCTCAGTCGTATGGCTACATATGTCCTAGCCTTAACTCCCAGCTTATCAAACAATGTAAATGCACCCTGTAGCGTAGTGTCCATCTGCAGTTTCTCTCAGGTGTGCTGCAGGACTTGATGCATTATTCATGGACAAGCTCTCACTATGAATCATTTGTCTGCTCCTACATGACTTGCAGACACTGCCCATCCCCTTTTCCATACAACAGGCTGGTAAAATATCACATTGTTGATCTGGCCTCCATGATGCAAAAGGTTCAGCATGAATGCAAATTGAAATCCAATGTGTAAAACTAACCTCTCCTGACCCATACGTGCATGCAGCAAGGGGACCGTGAGCGCTCTCGCTGACACACAAACAAGCACAGACAGACAGACGCACACGCACACCTGCTTGACCTTTTTCCCATCCCTACCCTCAGTTTAATCTTTTCACCAAAATACGAGAAGATCAGTCAGTATTTGGAATCCTTATCAGTTCTGAGAGCTAGAGATACTATGCAGGATTTTAGTCAGTTGGTTTGAGCTTTATCAAGGTTTCCTCAAGGTGCATGGCTTCCTTGGGAGAGCCAAATAAAATAAACTCCAAGCTAAATGCCTGTTTTCAGAATTGGACTTGTTATCCCAATGGAATTCATACCACCCCCCCCCCCCTGCAGGTGAGGGAGTAAATTGAACCATCCTCGATTCCTCGCAAGCTGTCGAAATCGCCAATGCAATTTCCAATGGTCCCACTACAGCCCTATAGGCAGAGCACACCGTTCCTGTCACGATGGACTAACCCCACAAAGCTCTCCAAGGACTTTGTGCTCTTGCCAGCTCAAGTATCACAAACATTTAGCACATGGGAGAATGGGATGTCGCTATATTTGTTTTCTTGATACACCCTTGATGGCATCAAGGTGTCCCTGGGAGAAAAAAAAACTTGTTGTGTAGTTACAGAACCAAAATAAGAATTTAGGAAGAACTGTCGCCCTGCTCATGAATATACATTATTGTTCATGGATTGTGAATTTGTTGTGAGGTATTTCAAACAAAGTGTTAACATAAACACTTGCCCCCAGTAGCATAAAGTATTGCTGGAATCTTAATTGATAAATACATTTTATGCAAACGCATCAAAAGGACTTAATAAATGAGGAACAATCTTTACTCTGTTTAAGTCCTAATAACTCAAGCAATCATACATTCCTCCTTATAAGCAAGTCTCAGTAATTTCTTATTGTTCTGCATCTATGGGTTTTCTTGCCCAAGGAACAAATAATCAATTAAATTGCTAAACAACATAGGCTTTATAAATCTCAGCAAGAGGAAATTATGAGCCAATCAAATGGTGGATGAGAAGGCAGAGATGAAAGCTTCCAAGTTAATAAAAAGCTTCCCAGTTCACCATCGGTCAGCCACGTTTACTGTACAGTCCAGTTTTACACTAGTGTATTCACAGGCATGGTACACTAGTGTATGTACAGGCATGGCACACTAGTGTATGTACAGGCATGTTACACTAGTGTATGTACAGGCATGTTACACTAGTGTATGTACAGACAACTAAATATGTTCAGCTGTAGAATATTTCGATTGGGTAATGTGAAAATATAAATGGAAACCAACATAATTTTTGAAAGCAGACATGGCGTAACTAATAAACTAGTTTTGCCCAAAATGGCCATGAATAGTACAGTCGATCATATTCTGTGCTCTATTTCATCATTGTACTATGCTGAAAACTCACACAAAAGCCATGTCCCCTTGACCTCAGTAGCCCTGGGCTAGAACCAGAAACATACAGTAAGGTTCTGCGCTACTAGAAGCTGGGATCTGAAAGGTCAGGTTTAGCGGTTTACAGTCAGACACACATCTAAGACAGAGATGGCGATCAATACAATAGTCTCAGGGTAAGGTGAGAAACATAAAGGCAGTGTAAACAATTAAAGGCATGTGGTTGTACTCAGCTTGCTATCCTCTGTAGGCCTCAGTTTAATCAATAGTCCCACTGAAGTAGTGTAAACTGAGAAATGGAGGTCACAAACACACTATACCAATGGAGTGATCATCATGTTTCAAATTGTGTAAGTTGGAAGAAACACGCTGTAACACACCTGGAGCCTTACCACCCTCAAACCCAGAGTTGAGATTCATGTTGCTGAAATTGTGAGCTGATCATTGCGCCTCTAAGTGATTTTGTGTATCCCTTTTTAATACAAAGATGTGATTCATAATACTAAGCACTTATCGGCCCGGTGGCAACATTTTACTTACGCTTACGATAATACTTTAAGTCAGCCATAAACTCTTAATGGATAAACAGTTTAATGCAAATACAACTTCAAATATTTGACTAAAAGTTTATTCTGATTCAAAAAAGAAATTAACAACTTAGATTTTATCACAATGCAGTATCTTGCTATATAACAACAACCGTCTGTCACACTGTATAGAAAATGTAGGGTTAATTATGGTTATTTGATGTGGCATAATGTTTGCTAAATTTTTCTTGTCTACAATTTCAGGCTTAATGGCATTAAAATGGGTGTCAAATTCTTACCGCAAAGTTTAATTTAGTACTCAAACTGCCTGGGGTAAAT
This sequence comes from Umbra pygmaea, assembly GCA_016801145.1. Lineage (NCBI taxonomy): Eukaryota > Metazoa > Chordata > Actinopteri > Esociformes > Umbridae > Umbra > Umbra pygmaea. The sequence goes on along the minus strand of JACXGM010004605.1, from coordinate 27,382 downwards.
AAACTCTATAGAGAGACTGCTTAAATGAACCCGTGTTGGCTGTTTCTCAGTGTTTGTGGATTTTTCATTAGTTTTGCCTCAGTTGAATGAGCGCCATCAAAAACAGTTAAATTTGAACCGACAGCAAGAAAGGCACAAAATGAAACAAGGCCCTGCTAATTTTCAAATGTGTGTTTCTACATCAATCACTCCAGTTTTGACATTTGCATGTTGGTAGTGGTCGGTTCAGTGTGAATCCAAGTGTTAAATCATTTCAGTTCTTTATAAATGGACATGGATTATTTGATTATAATTTGAGTTCCGATGGGCAAATAACAATGAATGACTTCTCATATCAATCAAAAAAGGAAGTGATATTCATAAGGATTATTCATAGACATTTTGGACAGTCCTAAATCTCATGAATTAGGAGCAGCAAGATAACCTAGTGGTTAGGATTCCAGACCAGTGTACATAAGGTCCCTGGTTCTAATCCCCAAAATGAATCTGCTAAAAAGAAAGCTTTGTTGTTTTGTTCCTGAACATGACCGTTAACCCTAACTGCTCCTTCTCCTTCCCGCTAGGTGTTTGCTGTAAATAAGAATTTGTTCTTTATCAACTTACCTAGTTATAATGATACAATTTAAACAATTTTACAAATACTGACCAAATAAACCCCCAGGCCATCCTCTTCTACTAGAACATTTCCCCATCTGGCACAGGAATGCAGAGAGACGTCATAATTGGGATGATTTTGTTTTTGAATTCTGAGAAGGTTTCCTATAAACACGAACCTTTATAAACACTGCTCTTGCACTAAATCTTAGTGGTGATCAGTGGTGAGATGGATGGATTTGTGTGGAAATCTATAGTTTTCTCTGGGATTTCAGTTTTTAACCAAACCAAATAGCTGTAGATAACAAGACAGACATTTCTGATGTGAATATAAAAAAGTCACAAGGGTGTTTTCATATTTTTTTAAATAATAATAATATACATGTTTTGCACATACAACAGCACATTTCTAAATTAGACCATTTCTCCTCATTGATCAATTGTTTTATAATCATAAGTTATATTTAAACGTGCTCATTGATGCCACCGTTATGTTTGTTACCCCCCAATTACTGGAAATGAACAGTCACCTACAGTAGGGCCCATTCCATTAGGGTTATAGACTGGAACATACATGTATTCATTTGACTTCAGTATAAAAATCATTGCTTTGGCTCATAGATAAAATCAAGTCTGACAAAAAAATGACCACATTTAGTTATATTAGTCTACTGGACTAGATGCAAATAACTCTACAAATAAAACCCTGATTTACATTCCGCAATTTAAAAACGCTAACTAATATAGCACTGGACTTTATTACTATATATATTACTATACAACATTGACAAATGAGAAACTATACCTCCAATATCTCATATAATTAAAGATGGAAAAAGTAAACAAAATAAATAATTGCATAGTCACAAGCTTAGAAATGGGTAATCTAGAAGTTTAAGTTTAAATGAGTAATATGAAGATGTGAAATCTACAAAGCCGCATTTGTCTTCACACGTTGTGATCTCATTCTCAGTTTCTGGTCAAGGGGGTCATCAGCTGTCTCAGTGGTTAGTAATAAGTCAGGCCAAGGATCTCCAACTGTGTTTGGAGCTGAGTTGTGAAGTTCCCGACAAGGCAGGGTCAGTGGGATTGGACAAGAGCAATTGGAAGGAGAGTGTGGAAGAATATTTTTAATCATTTAATGAAATGTCTGTTTTGTACTGCGATAACTATTGAGTGTACAATTTTGTTGAAAAATTGATAAGTTCTGGGCCTTTATCAGCTCTTTTGTCACAACCATAAATTAATGACTAACTGTACGTTGGGGGGCAGACTTCTGTCTTCTTAGGGGAACCTAAAGGTTTACTCAGGCTGACAGGGTGGGACCTTACAGGGTGGGACCTTACAGGGTGGGAGCTTAATGTTCCCGCAACCGAATGCTTAAGAGGCATGGTCTCCTTTGTCTCTGGGTCTTTCGCTATCGGTAGCAAGATATAGAGAAGGCCTGTGTGGCATGATAAGCACATTGAATAGACTCAGCTATATTATTTGATTAACCTGTGCCAGTGTTGATTCTTCCACAAGAGAAAATAGTCATGAAAAAAAAATATATCTATCATTCAATTAACATTTGATAGTAATTCAAATATTTTTTAGCTGGATATCTGTGTGCAGCAGGGAGGAATCAGGAGGAAGATGTCAAGGTTCAAATTAAATGACTTTAATGAACCAAACACTAACATGAAAATAAAATGATTACGAGGAGTCAAACATAGAGTATCAATATACACTGATCAGCCATAACATTATTAACACTTACATAATGTGGTGTAGGTCCCCCTTTTGCCTTCAAAACAGCAACCCCATACACAACAAACTGTGATGCACTATGTTCTGACAATTTTCACACCACGCCCCTGCTCACGCCACGCCCCCCGCTCATGCCAAGCCCCTTGACTAACCTTAGTAGCTAGCTCTAGCTAGTATGTCGCTACTGTAGTAGCACAACATAATGATTACATCTCCATGGTGGTCTAAATACATCCATTGTTGACCAATATGGGCCCGGTTCCCCAAAACGTTCTTATCGCTAAGTAGTTCTTAACCTATTCCTTAACCTCTCTCTTAACCTCATGGCACGGTTCCCGACACATTCGTACGCTAAGTATATCTTCTGTAAGTCACACTTTCGTAAGGTTGGTCTGGACCATTCGTAAGCTCTCTCTTAGCGTTGTTTGAGCTCAAGCTGCCACTGTGCAGCAGTCTTTAGAAATCAGTGCAGCGCAGTACAAGTCAAACTATGGTATGTTGACAATGTTGTGGCTCAACAATGATTTTATGGACATTTTAAGACTAATAATAAAATATGTTCGCAATGGATACAGGCCTATTTATGAAATTGACTTTATTTGGTATCAGAACTAATATGTGGTAATTAGCCTAGGCT
>JACXGM010004605.1:0-24302 GCA_016801145.1 Umbra pygmaea | reverse complement strand
GTTAAAGCGTTTAAATTGGCAATCACTTTTGATAATTAAAGTCTAGCAAAAAATTGGCTCTAAATGGCTAAGATCTAAAAATGGGTAAGCATGGCAGTACCCAGTAAGCGACCAACTATGGCAGCAATCCAACGTGTCCTTGTATTGAATCAAAGACGGCGTCGGCCGCGGAGCCGTTTAGTCCATGTCAATTGTTTTATTCGGCAAAACTTAAGCCCTTTTGAGATTTTTCCTGATGTCCTGCCAGGACCTCGTTGTGCCTGATCCGGAGGCAGCCTTGCTATGTCGCTCCATAGCTCTTTTTTGTTGCTGTTGTACAAGTTATTCCGAAAGCTGGAAAACAGTGTCACCTTGTGCAAGCTCACCTCGTCCAGCAAAACAACAAGTTCCTCTGATGAGAAGCTTGGTGCCCTTTCACATTGCTTCCCCACCATATTCTCTATCTAACTCTCTCTGTTCATTGTAGATGAGTCTTCTTAGCGCGTGTGTGAACGTTATCGGGGAACCGGGCCCTGATCAGTCTATTTCTGATGAATGTGTGAGTGTTTGTATGTAAAACCAATTTCATCTCAATGTCTGAGTATATAACAATTTTTAACTGAGTAAAGAAATACAGTATAAAAATGATTTTTAGTTTCATACAATGTGGAATGGAATTTGACTCCTAGTAATGCTTCTGAAATTAATGAGTCACTTGGTGAATACATTGAGCAGTCCTGAACCAGAAATATTGAGTCTCCAGCAGATGTGGGCAATTATTTTTGCTTGAGGGCCACATTGAGCTTTTGAAACCAAGTGAAGGGCCGCATTTTATAGCGATGTATAAAAAATAGGAAATGTTATTTCATTAAATTAACCCCGCCCCCTACACAGATACATGCGTTTCCTACAGAAAATAAATGCTTTGTTATACAATTTCCTTGTTTGACTGTAATGTTTTTAGTTTACATAAATATAGTGAGTGAAAAGTAACCAACTTTGTGACGCGATATATCCGGCTGTCATTAATCCACATGGACGAAACCACTCTTCATTATTTACATTGGTATTATTTTATCAGCGGAACCCCCTTTTTCCAACCATATTGGTACCATGTTGGTTTTGTGCAGGATGATGTCCTACATCATTGCAGCGTTGCTATTTGGTCATTTACACGTCGTACTTCCTCTCTGTAATGTGTTTAGTAAAAAAGCAAAAGTAAAAAAAACATGACCGACTTTGAGGCGCGATAGCTCCGGCTCTGATAAACTCACATGGAGGCGCCAACACTCATTTCGGCTGATCTTCATCTTTCCAATGTTACCAAGCTTTAGTTGCTACCATATATGCTTTGCGAGATAATCGCGATACAATCATGGGAGACTATGGAGGGTAAAAACGCCTCACGGAGCGCATCTGGCCCGCGGGCCGTAGTTCGCCCACCTCTGGTCTAAAGGGTACAGTTTAGATCTGTTGGCTGGCAGAATTATAAGCATTCTGAATGTGTGTTTACTGGCGCAAATACACACGTTCCGAGTGCATGTCACTTGAATCCTTGCGCACCTTATGTAGCCTACTATATGTTGAAAACTTTCATAAAGTGCGTCCTCATCGCCTGTTAAAGCACATTGGACATTTTCTGTAACATTATGCACGTTTTCAACGCGTGTTTATTGGAATAAAAGGGGAAAATATAATTTGAAAATAACATACCTCCACTCGTTGTAGACCCCAAGCTATTTCGGTCCAAAACATTTGAGTGAGACGAACGATGACAAGCTTTCCATTTTATTCCCACTTAACAGGTGCTTGCACGTGACGCAAAGCTCACTGGACACATTTATTTATCCTCTCTGCTTTTTGATAGTTTTGAAGTAATGTGAATATTTCCAGCTGTTAAAATGTAGGCTATCCATTTTGCTAACCTCCATCCTGCATAACTCTGCGCATTACAATTTTAAGTGCAAGATCTTTCCTCTTTTTGATTGGCGTAGAGGCACACTAATGAAATAGGCTACGGATTAAAAAACAAAACGACAACGGATAATACATTATTAAATTGAGTTCTAAAACAGAAAAGGTGATAATATAGCGTAAAATATAACGTAAATGTAACTAATTTTCTTTTTTAGTAACTAGTAACTAGTAACTTATTAATTTTGAAAGTAACGCGTTAGGTTACTTTTTTTCAAAAAAGTAGTCTGACTAGTGTAACGCGTTACTCAGTAACGCGTTTTACCAAACACTGAGCCTATCATATTGTAGTAGTAACACAAATAACCCTTATTGCTAATAATTTTACTTTTTGTATTGGCAAACATATAAAAAACTTCTAAAATCTGCATGATTTGAGCTGATTTTAAATGTGATTTACATTAACAATCTTTTAGAGCAGTGATTCAGTACACCCAGTTCGCTGAAAAGATTTGTTCAAAGAGAAGGAATCGTTCAGGATTGCACTTTACTACACCTGCTACACCTACTACGACTGCAGACCAGGACCACCCCACAAGAGCTGCAGTTTTGGAGATGCACTGACCCAGTAATCTAGCCATCACAATTTGGCCAAATCAATGTCAATCAAATACTTACATTTGCCCATTTTTTTTAGCTTCTTCATTTTGTCCTCAAAAGTGGATGCAACAAAAACAGGACCAATAGGCATGCGTAAAGATTTGAGTGACTATGACAAGGGACAATTTGTGATGGCTAAATTCACTTACTAATTCAGGGATGATTAGCAGATGTGTATGGTTAGACCAAGAAACAGACGATCCATAGCCTGATGATGATGTAATGGTTAAATGTCAGGGATGAATGAAAATCAGGGCAATGGACCACCAACATATTCCTCTGTCAGAAGAAAACTGGGCATCAGGATGAAGCTAAATTTTTTAAAGAAAAAATATAGCAGACATAGAAATCCTAAATTCATTTTTAATTTAAGAACTATTTATAATGCAGCATATCTCCATTAGTATGAATTTATCTCTAAATCTGACTCATATTCTCCTAACCTTCATCTGATTAATTTTTTATAAATAATCTCGAAGAAGTGTCCTTGAAAACCTATATCCATTATTTCATGCAAGATAAATATTTCATGATTTATATCGCTATGGATACTTACTCAACATAATTTAAAACCATGAAGCGTACAATATAACTCTTATTTTGACATGGCCTGTTTCCTTAATAAACAGGATGTGCAACCTTGTTTATATCTTTTAATCAATCCAGGTGATATAAATCAACTCTCTAGTTCACTTAGCTGTCTTATATATATAAAAAAACAGCTTTTAATCTTCCATGTTCTGACCTGTGATCTTGTTATCAAGAGACAGTGTTGAGGAGGTCAGTAAACCATGATGTGCTATAAAAGCAGTGGTTGCTGTGGTTACACAAGTGTACATAAAGGAAAGGAAGATATAGTTCACCATGTTAAAGAGATGGTTCACCAGAATTACAAGATACCTACTGTATCTACATGGACAATACATTCAATGTAATGAATGTGGTAATTTGAGAAAACTACTTAAGATATGGGTTGATCATGACATGCATTTAGAAGCTGCATTTAGAAAGGCAACTGAATTCAAACATTTTCTTTACGAATACACGTGGACCACCTATATCAAGATTGCTTTGATTTTGTTGTATCCAAGATTTCTTGAGCAATATTCTTGATCTGATTTAACATACAGTACATTTGCAAAAAAATAAAATTGATTATGAACAATATCAGCTGTGCACACCAGAAGCTGCCACATTAACGTTAAAGCAAGGCAGGCATCACTGCAATAATGGACACAACTGGCTTTGTAAAATTTAATTTCAGCTAGAAAGTACTATCTAGCTTCTCTGGATGTTATTTAATTTGTATACATGGCTAGCACCATCTCTTGCATTTTATAAAAGGTATAACTGGCTAATTTGATGGATTAGCTAACTGTAGTATCAAACTTAACAATCATGCTGGCTTTCTTGAAACTATCAAAATTTGTTAAAACTGATGACATTGGTGCATAAAACATCTAAAGGGGATATTTGTATAATTTTGCGCTGGTGAGAACAGAAACATTTTCTATTTCATTAGCCAGCTAACTAAAGTTGTAAAAACTGCAATAATTTATATTCTAGAAAATACATCACTGTGCTAAAAAAATGCATTGTAAACCAAAGAGGCTTTAAGAAATGATGAAATGGAAAAAATATATAAAAACAGTGAAATACTAGTAGAAAAACTAATTAATATTTGTTGTGACTGACATTGGCCTTTAAATCAGCATTACAGTTTTTCCCAATTGCTAACACACAAAATGCTAAATTTGGCTCGTGTCAAAACTCAACACAAAAGAATTCTTTACACAACACTTGGAGATTAACATGTAGCTGCCATGTCAAAAAGACATTCTGCAATCAAAACTGAGCACTCTGACTTCAAAAGTCCCCCTTCAGATTGATAGGGAACACACAATGCACATGAACAACAAAAAGTCAAAGCAGACACAACACACTGGGTAACTGTACTCAAAACACTTCTGTCATTTGTAGTTTTTAAACTGTTTTTATTCCTGCAACCAAGCCTCAGTGATACATTGTACAGGTAGCACAACAACTCCCGTTACAAATCAGGGATCACTCCGTCGATTGGGGTCGGGCCACGTCACCTCGTCCACATCACAGGCGATGTTCTCCTTCGCCAGGCAACGGGGAAAATATCGCCGGGCGTAGTGTATCCACCTGGGGATTAACCCCACCTCGATGCCTCCACATGCCTCCTCCATTGCTCGCAGGAGGTCATAGACCTTTCACCGCCATGCCAAAAATAATTCCTTTATCAGGTTGAGGAACGGGGGAATAAGGGGGCAGGTACAGCACCATGAAATGGTCGTGGTTGGCGAACCAGTCCCAGACCAGAGCAGCCCGGTGGAAACTCACATTATCCCAGAAGACAACGAACATGGGCTGCCCTGTTCGGTCCTATGTGACCGCGGCATTATAGTCCATGCAGAAATGTCAGTATGTGTGCAGTGTTGTAGGGAGCCAGGGTGGCATGGTGATGGAGGACACCCTGACCACTAACGGCAGCACACATGGTGATGTTGTCCCCGCACTTCCCGGTGACGTTCTCGATGGCCCTTTGGCCGACTATGTTTCGGCCCCGATGTCTGGTTTTTCCCAGTCTCTTCCACTTTCTCCTCACCCGCTTCCCCGTCTCTTCCTCGTTCTCCTCTCCCTCTTCCCCCGTCTTCTCCTCTCCCTCTTCCCCATCTTTTACTCATTCTCCTCTCCCTCTTTCCCAGTCTCTTCCTCGTCGTCTCATTCCCCTTGGTCCTTCAGCCTCCATATTCGCGATTGTCTCACGACAGGTGCTCATACCTGATTTCCATGTATAGTGCTACATATGTGACCGATTGGTGTTCAATTACTGTTTAAGTGTTTTACTGTGTGTGCGGGGGTGTTGCTAATGTTGTGTGTGTTTTGATTATTGAATAGACATGCTGACTGCGGAGTGTTTCATCACTAGCCAATGTGTGTAACATGCAACACTGTGTGTAGTGTTTTGCACCGTGTGTTGCAGAATTGTTTACGGTGCTATGCCGACAATGTGTTTATTTCGTTTGGTGCCTGTGTGTACCAAATGCATACAAACGGTAGATTTGCTAAATACGTTTTTTATGAATTTGGCCTCGTGTTTTGGGGTCATTGTCCATGAAATAGTGTCAGATCAGAGACCTCCCTGACAGTATCTCATGACAGAACTAGGGTGCATAAGAGTTTTACACAGTACTGTATGAAAAGATGGAGCAATGTTTCCCTACATTATGCAATGCTTATTATGCCATTTAAACATGAATTGCAATAAGGACATGACTGAATTCCACAGAGTTCCACAATGACTGTCAATGGGCATGTGCTGGTATATCTTTAATATAAATCATGCATTTGTGGCTGTGCTTTTGTGTGTATAAAGCACTGCACCCATACAGAAATGCAATGTAATGTAATGTAATATATGGCCATAAAAAAGTAACAAATTTTAAATTTGTCAATTACATATTTAAATGTTACATACATTTAAAAAAGATATGACCAAATATTTAATTGACATACATTTCATACTGTACCCTTACTTGTTATCACATATACTTTATATAAAATCAATATCCCACACATAAGCATTCATTCTTGTTTGAATTTGTAGACTATAGGTAAATTGTAAACTGACATAAGGCAAGAAAAAATGCAGTAGTATTTCTTTTTTTATTTATTTTTATTTATAATTAATAATCTCATATACTGTATGATTTAACTAACATTATACATCACATATGCACACTGTAAACTACAACCATAAGCATATAAGGATGTAAAATATGGTAATGTACTGTATGTTACATATATAAAAACTGCCAGTTCTATATTTTGACATACTATGTACAGTACATATACAGTGTGTGATAATGTTTCCACATATATGCCCATTAATGACAGTACTCAAGAGATGTCTCAGAAAATTATCTATAATAAAATATTTCAGCAAATCTGGTTGATTGGTTGTAAATGAGATTAGTTGGTACAAAACAACAAAATAAAAGTTTGTTAACAAAATTATTTATGACCATGTTGCAGAAATGTGTACACCTCAATAAAGCTTTCAAGAATTAAACTTGCTAAAATGCAAATTAACTGGAATTCAACAACAAACAAGTCTATCTGATCAATAACACATGTTGCTGCAAGGTAATTAACAATTATGGGTGGTATTTAACCAATACAATCTCATTCCAATCAATGCTGACAATTTTGGCACCACATGGAAGAGAAATGTCACAAGTCTTAACAACAAAAGTACAAGACAAATAGTAAAGCATTGCTAATCAGTCGGAAATACAGTAGCAAAAGTTATAAAATAAAAAAAATTGACTTGTGGCGAGCAGTCAGAGACATCCAGGCTGTCCACGGAAGCTAACTCCTCGAAATGAGTGTTTTGTCCTAAAAAAACTGGTGTGACTGTCCACTAAGGAAGCCACTGCTAAAGCCCATGCACAAAAAACCTGTTTAGCATTTGCCAGGGCCCATGTTGCAAAAAGTGAAGAATATCGGGACTCCATATTTTGGTCAGATGAGACGATGGTTATTATTTTTGTTACTGATTGCATCCAAACTGTATGGCGTCACAAGAGGGAGCGTAAAATAAAAGATTCATGGTATCACAGTAAAGCATGGCGGTGGCAGTGTTATTCTGTGGGGTTATATGAGTGCTGCAGGTGTTGGGGAATTGCACTTCATTGAGGGCATCATGAATTCACAGATGTACTGTAAAATACTGAAAGAGAAGGTGCTACCATCTCTTTGCACCCTGGGTCACTGTGCACTCTTTCAACATGATAAAGACCCAAAACATACAATACATCCAAGGCCACCGTTGTATTTCTGAGGAAGAACAGTGTGAAAGTGATTCAATGGCCAAGTATGTCACCTGAATTCAATCCAATAGAACCCCTTTGGTGAGTTCTGAAAAGACAAATCGAGCATCATGCTTTATCCAGAATCCAGGCTCTGAAAGAGCTCATTCTCCAAAAATGGAGAAAGGAAAAATTTGACAGTATGTCACTAACTTGTTCACTACATATCTAGAACTGTCATAAAACTAGGGTATGCAATTCACTTCTAAAACACTTTTTGTCAAATTCGTTGAAACTGACTTTATATACTAATAAAAGCTCCAAAAAAAAAGCTTTGAAACACATCTGAAAAAAATTGAGTGTCTGTAGTAGGCACAGCCCTACTATAAACCAAGCCAATCACTTTCTTCAGCGTGATTGGATTGGCAAGGTAACTGTCAATCAACCTCATCAATGCGTGCCCGGAGATACCTGATTTGGCACGCGCCCCCGGCTTACTATATCATGTTAGTTTTAGTTATTTTGATAATGTTAGATGTTTTCTCACCTGTGATTCCAAAATGATGTTTTACGCTGATATATAATAATAAAGGTTATCTCGTCTCTGCTTGTCACACTGGTAGACTGACTTGTCCTCGAGCTGAACTCAACGCGCGTTCAGAGGTTTTGGAGGCGTGGCTTTTGATAGTAGCTCTGAACGGAGGAGGTGGGACTTTTTCCATTGGATAATTTGAAATGCTAGCCATTTCTTGCTAGTTTTTAGTGATTGCATACCCTAGCTTTAACAATATGGGTTCAGATGTGTTCTTATGTGTAGGCTGTCGTAGCTTCAAGAAGAAAGCTGGTTCCACCTGTGGAAGATTTTTTTATATACTGTTTACATTTTGTAAATGATGATTAAGTTGCAAGAAAGGTTATTGGTTGAAATAATGATATAATCATAGGATGTTTAATAAAGTACTTCTCATCCCGAAACAGGGATCTGACAAGGTAACGAGGTAACAAAGGAGTGTTTTGGAGAATGCCACAAATAACAATATGAGCTGACTTATAAAGCATTGGGGACTGTTCATGACATATCTAGCACCTTCGTGAAGACCCTTATCTCTTCAGACCCATGACTGTCTCACATGGACAAATCAGCATGTCTCCTTATGGCCCTGACTAGTTGTTGTTCCCAAATTCACTCAGTAACCCTTCCTTGATCAGATCTGTGACTCCGTCTTAGTAACTTATCCTGCTAGTCTGAATGGCACTAAACATGTATTTGATCTGTGATGGTATTACAATCTAATATATAATCGATAAAAGAGTTATAAGCAATGAGTCATAAGCTTATTCTGATGTTATAAGGAAGAGAATAGAAATTGATGGCCTCTATCACAGTCAACTGTTGCACAGTGACCCAGCTGCCCCTCCCTCTGAGGGAAAAAGCCCATGGTCATCTCTACAATAACAAGATCCACACAGAGCCTTCCTGAGTCATTGTGTGGCTTTGAATCTCTCCATCCCAGAAAGAGGAAAAGCCCCTGTCTCCACTAAGATAACTTAACAGGCCTCAGAATCTTAGGTGCATAAGACTCTCATCTAGTTATACCATTCTAAACTGTTTAAACTGTTTTTTTATTACAATTATAAAAAAATAATACAATAATAAATTAATAATAATAAAGAATCTAATGTGAAAACAAACCACAGCATGTTCATTGTTCAAAAGTTTCCAAGCCAATGAAAATAAACAATGATCAGAGTAAACAGAGGCCCAATGCTTGTGGCTTGATTTTCAATCATAGAGAAATCTAGAAGATACAAAGGGCATGCAGCCACTTTAAAATGAACAAAAAATATATTTTGCGTCTGGAACACTGCGAAGACACTACATAAAAGTTTGGCATCACGAGTTGTAGTTTATGTAGTTTTTTGCTCAAAAGAATCAACCAAACATGACTGTAAAGCCCAGCTCATTGGCTGTCTACCTAGGTTGAATTCAGATGGTTCAGTTGTGATTTGATAGATTTACTGTCAATCAAGTAAGTGCAGATCTGGTGAATCAGCGCAACCCGGATGTGAATAGATGCAGGTCACACATAGTAATGTAATTATGCTTTCCCGGAGTATAGAAAGATGAATCAGATACCTGTGCACATCTAGATAGCCTGGGGATTCTGAATCAGATAGAATTTAGAACACTGATTTGAAGGTCGAAAGTTGGAAATAATTTCGTGACAGTTTGTAAACAATGCGGTTTGCGGTAAAGTTCAATTGAGTTTTTGATCAGTTTCACATAACAAATGGATTTTACCAACAAAACAATGCTCCATTTCATTGCTGGGACCCTTTGGATGATGAATCAGCAAAAGATAGCTGACTGTGAGTACATATTTTCTTGTCAGACATGGATGTATTAGCTGAGTCCAAGGGGGTAAGCGAGCATGGAAAGTGTACCTCCTATAGGGAAATTCAGAGGCTAACAAGCCATCACCTTCCGCTAGCATTCCATAACTCCCATTTATTTTGGCTTCACTTTGACAGTGAATAACTGTAGATCTGAAGCGTTTAAAGACTCTATTTGTCCATTGTTTATTTCTAAAGAAACACATCAAGGTATAAAAGGCTTAATAGACTTATTGTATCTCTCGTTATGGCCCTGTAGCAGCCATTTTTGTAAAAATAGGCTAACGATTGTGTAATAACCACGTGACTTTCTGTCGCACAGTAGAGAAATTATCGAATAGTTGGGAGAAGCTTGCACCAGAGGTGGCAAAACAAAGTTCTTAGTAATTATGTAATGTTTGAGCATAGACAGGAGGTATGGGCAATTCCTATTGAGCTCCAAAAGGCAAGCACAATAGACTTATAGTGGAGTCAAGTTTCAACTTGTAGATAGTGGAGTGTTTAGAGGATCGGGGTGACATGTAAGGTTGAATGTCAGATAAGCTCCTGCATCCTGGGTAGATTTAAAAGGTTTCATGGTAAAAGCAGGGAGCCCAACCAACAGTGAATAATGCTAGTCCAGATGTTCAGATTCAGATTCATCCTTTCAGAGTGTCTGTGCATGAATACAACAGTATCTACTGTAGACCTGTAACATTAGACCTACGTATATTATGACTTAAATGACGACATGGATTAAAACCTGAGCCAATGAGGGTTACCTGCTTCAGGCAGTGACTGAAATTCCATCACTTTTATTCCCTTTTTGTTGATCATGATCCTTGCTCCTCTGCTGTGACAGCTATTCCATTTAATAAGGTTACTAATGAAAAAAGAGGCAAAAGAGATTATCTGATTCTTCAAATGACAGAGTAGTTGTGATATGTAGTACAGTAAAATAATTTAGCTAAAAGTAAATTGAGAGGGGTCAGCGTTCTTTGTCACCCAAGTATTAGATGTTGGGGGGGTTTCTGTGTTTGGGAGGGTATCTTATTTCTTTAATCAAGAATGGGTATTCAAGCAAACAGGTGCTCTTTGCTTTGTATTTGTCTTCCCTCTAGCTATTCTGTATGCTGCTGTTTGATTGTTAGGACAACAGGTGTAACAAATTTAGACTGCTGATTTTTGTCAGTCCTCCTATTTAAGGGCCATTGTTTGCATTTATTCCCTGTTGGATATTGCTTATGTTACATTGTTATCTGATACCTGTATGTATATCTGATTTACGGAACCCTGCCTGCATTTTCGGTTAAGTAAAATACCGTCGTTACCTTCACCTGTCTCCTCGTCATTTGTGACAGAATACCCAACAATGCAAGACATGGGGACAGCAGACACGGAGGTGTTTACCGAGGCAATGGGGGAACGAGATTGCGTTCTCCAACAGTGGTGATGGAGGACCCCCTGACCACTAATGGCGGCACCCATGGTGATGTTGCCCCCGTACTGCGCAGGGACGTTTTCGATGGCCCTTTGGCCGATAATGTTTCAGCTCCGATGTCTGGTTTTTGCCAGTCTCTTCCTCTTTCTCCTCTTTCGCTTCCCTCGTGTCATTTTCTAGGAGATCTCCGGTGGAGATATTAATGGGAACGTAAGCTATTTTGTTACGGTCTGCTCGAAGGTTCCATTCAAGAAGGGTGCGCACTGTTTCTGACTATCGCGGGCTACGATTAAGTTTTCTCGGGTTGCTCTAGTAGTTATTTTCCATAGCTGTTTACACACACGGATAAATAATCAATATGGGGTCAGATAGTTAGATAGGAAATATCAACATCGTCTATACTATCAATTCTCTGTACGCATTTATTAAGCATCCTTCCGTTCTTAACTCAGACTATTGCAACAGGGGAGAAAATGAAATATATTAATTCTTTAACTTCATAAGTGTATATTAATTGTATTCTTTACTCACTTTACTAGTCTCTTCCTCGTCTTCTCCTTCCCCTTGGTCCTTCAGCCTCCATATTCGCGATTGTCTCATGACAGGTGCTCATACCTGAGTTCTGTGTATAGTGCTACATATGTGACTGTTACCGGTTAAGTGTTTTATTTTGTGTGCGGGGGTGTTGATAATGTTGTGTGTGTTGATTATTGACTGGACGTGCTGACTGCAGAGTGTTTCATCATTGGCCAATGTGTGTAATATGCACGATGTGTGTAGTGTTTTGCACCGTGTGTTCCAGAATAGTTTACGGTGCCATGCCGACAATGTGTTTATTCGTTTGGTGCCTGTGTGTACGACATGCATGCAAACGGTACGGTTTCGACGCTTTGGTCTCGGCATTCACTTTTAGTGTTTTAGCAATTGGGAAAAACTTTAACATGTAACATGTACGTTTTTGCTAGCTATTGTTTTGATCCATCTACAGTGCAGTGCATCTAGCTAGTTTGTTGCATGGATTGAGGTAAATTACGTCAGGTACCTTTACCACAGGCATAATTTAAATTAACAGGGGAGGTTATTTAATATCATAATAAATAATGACTAACATCTCAAAGCTGTACCGTGTGCCTTCAAGTACTTGTGTTTTTCTCCTACTCATCTTCTTTGCCTTCTCCTGCTTCCTCCTGGTATGATCAAATATTTCCTTTAAACGTTACCAACTAAACACTGCAGTTCTACATATTTTAAAGCTATGTTCATCCTCTGATCCTGTGATTGGATGAAAAACATGTTCATATTTTAACAAACATTCTGAATGACAGAAGCATACTGTAGCTTGGAGGTTGTGATTTTCCATCCTCAAAGTATTCTAGTTTCTACCAGAGAGTGTGTGGTTTCCCTTACCAGTGATGGAGTACTGAGTCCTGGACTCGACTTCACTTGGACTTGCGCACTAATGACTTGTACTTGGACTCGGACTCAAGGATATATAAAATCGGACTTGAGCATTCACGAAAAGGGACTTGGGCATTGGATGAAGTTTATGCATACTTTCTACTTTTATGTGTAATAGGTTATAAAAATGTATATACCGTAAAATGTTACACTTTTTCTGTTTCCAGCTCCAAGACCAGTCGGGAATCAGCTGGGGAGACCTCCAGGACTGATGTTCTTTTGTGGATAACACCCTTCACTTCATTGACTTTATTAACAACAGGTGAAGCCACCATGTCTTGAGAAGCTTGTTGTTTTATTTTTAATTGTTAACCTCTTTGCATGCAGTATCCCGCCGGCGGGAGATTCCCACATCTAAAAAATGAAATGGATTACAATCACAGTTTACAAGTAAATTGTTTAGGTCAGTGTTTTTCAAACTTATTTTCCGGCGACCCACATTTTCAAAATTACAAACCATCGTGACCCAAATGTCATGACAATTGCAAATATAGGCTACCGTTTTCCAATCATTTGTATTTGTATGTAGGGGTATTAACATAATACATACGTTCAAATTGTCACCAGAATAATAACAGGTACAAACGTTTATTTTCTCAATATTGACAGTATTATCACCACATACCTGTGTTTTATAAAAACATGTTAAAATCCCCGAAATAACCAAGATGATGTGGTTTTCATCCGTGGAAGTTCGCTATTACATTTTTCACTGAATTAGCCTAATGTTATGCACAAACTCCCAAGAAACAGTGTTGTCTCTTTTTAGAGAATTTAGTGTAGAAGGGAAGGAAGTGATGTTACAAGCACTTTGCAATAGAGAGGCGCGTGCTGGGAGACACACACACACACACACCGCATTCGGAGGACACTGCGCTTACAAATTCACATTACTTTCAGAATAGGCAATAAGCGGTTTTAATTATAACTTAATGTGAATATATTGGAATTTTAGGATTAGGATTTTTTATATTTTTATTTTGTTGAATTGCACGTTAATCTCTGGATTCCGCGATTCGTCCGTGTTCTTCACAATGTTTTAATCATACTTTAGGACCCGCTTGACCTACACAACTGCTCAGTTTAGTACACTGCCCCATGTGGCTGTGGAGGTGTACTGTCAACTATAACATTTTAATCATGGGATTTTAACCATGACAAAATAATTATGAAAACATGTTTGCCGACCCAATTTTAATCTCCCGCGACCCACCGGTGGGTCGGGACCCATACTTTGAAAAACACTGGTTTAGGTTATATATACATTTATATATTTACAGAAAGCGTAGACACTCAGAAATGTAGCAAATGTCTCCATTCTATAGTAGCTATAACAGAAATAATTATTTCCCCTCATAATGTGAGCTACGTGCCTTCTACACATGTGCCTCAAATTAAATGGAATGTAAACTAAAAACAAGGCTAACAACCTCATTTATTGGGTTACATATAAATGTCTTATATGTCCTTAAAGCATAGAATCTTGGAATTCTAGAAAATATCTCGGCTTTAGTGTAGCTATAAAATCCACAACGTTATGACTACTTAATGTCAGCTAAGCATCTTTGAAAACTTTATAGAAAATACATTAAGGAATAAAATCAAAGCTCACGAATGTAATATTTAAGTTATATATACATGTCTCATATGTCCTTAAAGCATAGAATGTTGGGGTTCCAGCAAACATCTTGGTTTTAAAATAGCTATGACAACGAGATAATTATTAGTCATAATGTGATGTAAATAGCCAGTAACAAGCTGTTAGCTTGTTGACTCAGCTAGCCATTTTTGTACCTCAAATGAAATCGAATGCCAAAAATAAAACACAGCTAACACCCTCATTTTTTAGGTTATATGTACAAGTCTTATATCTGCTTAAAGCTTAGAATTGTGGGGTTCTAGGATAAATCTCAGTTTTAGTGTAGCAATATCTACTACGCTAATTTTTTTGGTTATATATACATGTCTTTTATGGTCTTAAAGCTTAGAATCTTGGGATTCTAGTAAATATCTCGATTTTAGTGTAGCTATAAAATTCACAACGTTAGACTACTTAATGTCAGGTATGCATCTTGAAAACAATTATATTTTACTTAGAAAATATAGGAAAGCACATTAAACCTTTACTACAATTTTTTGTACTTACAATCGTAAATCTTGTTATGTGAAAATTGCAATTTCTTGACCGGACCATTACTGAATGTATTCATAAATAAATGAAAAATCGAGTGTATTTCAACCGCGGGCCTGCACTTCTAAATAAAAGACGGATGTGAAAAGTGTCCAAAAGCTCAGCAATTTCGGCATATACGTCATCCTTATGAAACAGAGATCTTAAAAATGTGCAAGATTAGCAATTTGAACTGAAGATTAACTGAGATAATTTATGACAGAAATGCGTTGGTCGTCTCAGGAACCGGATGTAAACGTCATCGTGGTACATTTTTTTCTAAAAATATATGTAACTGGTATTTTACGTAGACGTCACGTGGGGTACACGGAAATAAATGTTCGTACGGTAAGCTCCGACTTCCTCTTTTCCTATTGCTGTCACTGCCTAGTGCGCCTCGGGCTATTACCTGTTCCTGCTGGTTTTGGGATTAATCCTGTGTGTTTGCGGGTTCACTGGAGGAGATAGCTAAGGTAATTTTGTTTTGTTTGATTTTGATTTTGATGGTTTCTCTTTACATGCCAAGAACAAACCTTGCTGTTTTGCCTAGTCAGAGTCTACCCTTAACCATTTAGGTTAATCATAATAATAATAATTGTGTTATATTTTAACTTTTCGATATTGGAACCCTATCCTGTTTGTTTATTGTAATGATTTGGGTTTTGTGCCTGTACGCAGCAGAAGGTTATTTCTTTTGTATATCATGCATTAGTTGTTGTTTGTTTTTTAATCTGACCTGTGTGTTTGAAATCTAGTGATTGCTTACATTATTTGTAGGGGTGGCAACGTATGATTGGCTCATGTTACTGGTGCAAACCATTGCATGGTTTTAGTGTGTTATTTGAGTTTATCTTGATCTTTGTTGCATATGGTGTTTATTTGTAGTCCTTATTGTTGGTTATTTAATCCACCCCTGATGATCACTGCAACCCCTTAAATAGTGACTGCTATTTTATCAGTCTTAACGAAATCCTCCGCTCCCATTGTGTACTGTATAATTAGCTGTTTCATGTGTTTATTACATTGGGTCTGTTTTAACTTATTGTTATAGTTACAGTGCCTTGTGAACAACGTGATCTCTCAGAAATCCGTGATACTACCACGGATACTTAACTTCAAACTCCGTGGCAGTTCCACGGAATGGCTGAATATTCTGTGGAACTGCCACGGATCCTTAACTTCTAAATCCGTGGCAGTTTCACGGACTCGCAGCATGACGTAGCAGAGTGTAAATAGCGTATATTTTGCAGGTTGGTAAGTTGGGGATGGTGAACGGGCGTATAAACATGTGACTCCCATACCAAAGGTTGCGAGTTCGAATCCAAGCGGGCACTTTGCATATATTCTGTTTTATATACCAACGCGATGCAGACGTGTTGCAATTGCGAGTTCGAATCCATGCGGACACTCTGCATATATTCTGTTTTCTATACCAATGCGATGCAGACGTGTTGCTTTTTTATCATTTTTTTACTCACTATCACCATGGTTACAAACAATACATTACGAAATAATACAACTTACATCGAGTTAGAAGCAAGGTTTCTGATTGGTTAAGGTTAGGTTAGGGGTTTGGGAAAGGCTTAAATCGAATTAACAGCAAGGTTTCTGAGTGGTTAAGGTTAGGTTAGGGGTTTGGGAAAGGCTTACATTGAATTAACAGCAAGGTTTCTGAGTGGTTAAGGTTAGGTTAGGGGTTTGGGAAAGGCTTACATCGAGTTAACAGCAAGGTCTCACTGTGCGCCAATCGCGGACTTTTCCGTGAAACTGCCACATAATTTGATCCGTGTCCATTTCACAGAATTTTCGGCCATTCCGTGGAACTGTCACGGATTCTGAGGTTCATATTCCGTGGCAGTCTCACAGATTTCTAAGAGATCAGGCTGCTTGCAAAAGTATTCGGCCCCCTTGAACATTTCAACCTTTTGCCACATTTCAGGCTTCAAACATAAAGATAAAAAAACTGTAATTTTTTGTGAAGAAGCAACAACAAGTGGGACACAATCATGAAGTGGATGAAATTTATTCAATATTTAAAACATTTTTAACAAATAAAAAACAGAAAAATTGGGCATGCAAAATTAATACTAGTTAATACTTTGTAGCGCCACCTTTTGCTGCGAATACACCTGTAAGTCGCTTGGGGTATGTCTCTTGGGGTATGAAGTGGAATGATATTTCAAACTTTTTTAACAAATAAAAACTGACAAATTGGGCGAGCAAAATTATTCAGCCCCTTTACTTTCAGTGCAGCAAACTCTCTCCAGAAGTTCAGTAAGGATCTCTGAATGATCCAATGTTGACCTAAATGACTAATGATGATAAATGGAATCCACTTGTGTCTAATCAAGTCTCCGTATAAATGCACCTGCTCTGTGATAGTCTCAGAGGTCCATTGAAAGCACAGAGAGCATCATGAAGAACAAGGAACACACCAAGCTGGTCCGAGATACTGTTGTGGATAAGTTTAAAGCCGGATTTGGATACAGAAAGATTTCCCAAGCTTTGAACATCCCAAGGTGCACTGTGCAAGCGATAATATTGAAAGGGAAGGAGTATCAGACCACTGCAAATCTACCAAGACCCAGCCGTCCTTTCAGCTCATACAAGGAGAAGACTGATCAGAGATGCAGCCAAGAGGCCCATGATCACTCTGGATGAACTGCAGAGATCTACAGTTGAGGTGGGCGAGTCTGTCCATAGGACAACAATCAGTTGTATACTGCACAAATCTGGCCTTTATGGAAGAGTGGCAAGAAGAAAGCCATTTCTGAAAGATATCCATAGAAAGTGTTGTTTAAAGTTTGCCACAAGCCACCTGGGAGACACATCAAACATGTGGAAGAAGGTGCTCTGGTCAGATGAAACCAAAATCGACGTTTTTGGCAACTATGTAAAACGTTATGTTTGGCGTAAAAGCAACACAGCTCATCACCCTGAACACACCATCCCCACTGTCAAACATGGTGGTGACAGCATCATGGTTTGGGCCTGCTTTTCTTCAGCAGGGACAGGGAAGATGGCTAAAATTGATGGGAAGATGGATGGAGCCAAATACAGGACCATTCTGGAAGAAAACCTGATGGAGTCTGCATAAGACCTGAGACTGGGACGGAGATTTGTCTTCCAACAAGACAATGATCCAAAACAAAAAGCAAAATCTACAATGGAATGGTTCACAAATAAACATATCCAGGTGTTACAATGGCCAAGTCAAAGTCCAGACCTGAATCCAATCAAGAATCTGTGGAAAGAACTGAAAACTGCTGTTCACTGTCGCACCTGCTCCTCTCCCTGGTGGACAGCGACGCTCTCATTCGCCTGAGTTTTAGTCTTTTTGGTTTGTCCATTCTCTAGCACACTCTATGTTACGGGCAGGTGTTTTCTGTTAGTCATTAGGATCAGTATTTAAGACCCAGATGGTTTATCTTTAGTTGTTGGTTGTTGCTCCTGTTATCTATACGTATTCCTGGATCGCAAATCTTTGTTCATTTTGAAAACTTGTTACGTTATTCATTAAAAACTCTGTTTACTGCACTCGGCTCCGCTTCTTCAACATTGACATTCACAAATGCTCTCCATCCAACCTCACTGAGCTCGAGCTGTTTTGCAAGGAGAAATGGGCAAAATTTTCAGTCTATCAATGTGCAAAACTGATAGAGACATACCCCAAGCGACTTACAGCTGTAATCGCAGCAAAAGGTGGCGCTACAAAGTATTAACTAGTATTAATTTTGCATGCCCAATTTTTCAGTTTTTTATTTGTTAAAAAAGTTTTAAATATCCAATAAATTTTGTTCCACTACATGATTGTGTCCAACTTGTTGTTGATTCTTCACAAAAAATTACAGTTTCATATCTTTATGTTTGAAGCCTGATATGTGGCAAAAGGTCGAAAAGTTCAAGGGAGCCGAATACTTTCGCAAGGCACTGTACGTCCAAATGAACATTGTCTTTATTTATAATAAATAATTTTCAATTGCTAAATCAACCTCGTCTCTGATCATTTAGGTGGGCTTGGCTGCGTAGTGGGAATCCCCGGATTGGTACTAACTGAATTTAAATTAGAGATTAAACTCTTTGGGTGAAAGTCCTAAGGTGGCATTGTTGATTTGGTAAATTGCTAAATTTTGGCTAAGCCCTTTACTGGCCTGGTTACATGTAGTTATACAAACAAATCTACAGCTCATTGGCTGTTCACTGAATCATTCTAAAATGTTAGACATATGTGGCCAGCCCCTAAGCAACATGATTTGAATTGCTTCCAGCACCCTATATCAATATATGGCTTTGTAGGGTTCTTTCAAAGAGGATGTAGAAAAATAAAAACAGAAAATAATTATACATTTTCTTTATTTCATCTTGTGCCATATTCACTGTGTATATTTATTTGAAATGAATTTAACATATCCAAAAATATCTGTCTTTTCTTTAAAAAAAATATCAACCATATGTTAGTCCTTGCTTAAGGTCCAGTGTAACAAGAGGTTAACTTTGGGTATGTTTTTTTAGGGAGAATTTGACAATTAGGGGGCGATCCCTAAGTAGTTAACTCACTTAAAATTATATTTACAATCTCTTTTTCCTCTCGCTTTTTCCTCACAGCCACACATAAGCTTCTCAGTTGGACAGCGCTAACGCTTGCTCTCCTTGCATGACAACATTCACTGACGGCACTGACTTAATGCAACTACCATTCTGACTCTTACTATTATGGAGGATCAAGTCTGCCAAAATAAGAAATAAATAAATGCTTAAAAAATAAATCAGCATACTATTAAATGCACAAAAAATACAGTAAATAAATAAATGTAGGCAGTTATTAAATTATACAATGAGACATACATGTATATATATCTTGTATATATTCATGGTCAATAACGTTACTATTACAGTTTTTCCCAATTGCTAAAACACTAAAAGTGAATGCTCATAACAAAGCGTCGAAACCGTACCGTTTGCATGCATTTGGTACACTCAGGCACCAAATGAATAAACACAATGTCGGCATGGCACCGTAAACAATTCTGTAACACACGGTGCAAAACTCTACACACATCGTGCTTGTGTTACACACTTTGGCCAATGATGAAACACTCTGCAGTCAGCACGTCAATTCAATAGTTAAAACACACATGACATTAGCAACACTCCCACACACATCGTAAAACACTTAACTTGTTACTGAACACCAATCAGTCACAATATATAATTCAGGTATGAGCACCTGTCATGAGACAATCTTGAATATGGAGGCTGAAGGACCAAGGGGAAGGAGAAGATGAGGAAGAGACAGGAAGAGGGAGAGGAGAAGGAGGAAGAGACGGGGAGGGAAGAGGGAGAGGAGATAGAGGAAGAGACTCTGGTAAAAACCAGACATTGGGACTGAAACATCATCAGCCAAAGGGCCATCGAGAATGTCGCTGGGCAGTGCGGGGGCAACATCACCATGTGTGCAGCCATTAGTGGTCAGGGGTTCCTCCATCACCATGCCACCCTGGGTCCCTACAGCACTGCACACATACCTACAACACTGTCACATAGGACCAACCAGGGCAGCCCATGTTCGTTGTCATCTGGGA
The DNA here is from genome assembly GCA_016801145.1 of Umbra pygmaea. Lineage (NCBI taxonomy): Eukaryota > Metazoa > Chordata > Actinopteri > Esociformes > Umbridae > Umbra > Umbra pygmaea. Next base: position 3,887 of record JACXGM010004605.1, on the reverse strand, counting down.
TAATGTCAGTTTCCACCGGGCTGCTCTGGTCCGGGACTAATTCGCCAACCATGACCATTTCATGGTGCTGTACCTGCCCCCTTATTTCCCGGTCGTCAACCTGATAAGGGAATTATTTTCGGCATGGCAGTGGAAGGTCTATGACCGCCTACACATGCACGCGTGCCGCTCCTGCGAGCAATGGAGGATGCATGCGGAGACATCGAGGTTAGCTCGATCCACGGGTGGATACGCCACACCCAGCGATATTTTCCCATTGCCTGGCAAGGGAGAACATCGCCTGTGATGTGGACGAGGTGTCGTGGCCCGACCCCAATCGACGGAGTGATCCCTTACTTGTAATGAGAGTTGTTTTACTACCTGTACAATGTATCACTGAGGCTTGGTTTCGGGAATAAAAACGGTTTAAAAACTACAAATGACAGAAGTGTGTTGAGTAAAGTTGACCAGTGTGTTGTGTCTGTTTGACTGTTTATTGTTCATGTGCATGTGTGTTAACTATCGATCTGAAGAGGGCTTTTTAAAGTCAGAGTGTTAAGTTTTGATTGCAGAATGGCAGTTTTGACATTGCAGTTCAATGTTAATCTTCAAGTGTTGTGTAAAGCATTCTTGTGTGTTGAGTTTTGACACAATGAGCCAAATTACGCATTTTGTGTGTTAGCAATTGGAAAAAACTGTATTATTCATGATATTTTGCTGAAATGACTTACCTAACGAGTGATTTGTTTGGCATTGGCTAAAGCAAATTAACTGGTTGTGGCTTGTCTAGTTAGCCAGGAGACAATACCTGTGTGGCTAATTCAATGGCATAGAGTTGACAGAATTAGTGTAAAAGCAGTAGCTATTCTCGTTCCCAGACACTTTGCTCTCTCGCTCTCTCAGCTGGGGGTCAGCCGGATCATTCTTTTTAGTGGTTAAATAACCACTTGCATAAAGCCATTCCAATGTGCTTTGCGCTTTTTAAGGTTCATGTTTAATTTGCGCATATCCCCACAGCGCTTAAAATATTAGAATAGGTTTAGCAATGTAGTAAACTAATTGATACAACATAAGGCTCAACTGAAATACTTTTTGAAAATGCGGGATAGGTATTGCGTAACTCAGTGCACCCCGGGTAAAGGGGTTTAGCGCTTCCCAGGAAAAAGGAGGTTTGATAGTGGTTATTGTCCAATTAAATCAAGAGCTAAACTTCATTAGCCAGAGTGCATTAAGTGAAATGCGGAAGACTATAGACCTCAACAGTCCTGCCCCCTCCTCCGGTTCCGGAAGTAAAATTCCCATCACATAGACATCTGGAAAAATCTGTATATAAATTGTTTTAGACCATGCCTTAGGCTAACCAGGTACGACGTGACTCATAAGCATACAACATATAATTTTGAGCGAAAAACTAACAGAAAATCAAAGAAAATCAAAATTTACAAGACTGTGTACATATTTTCTTTTCGTTTTTCACTCAATATGATATGGTGTATGCTTATGAGTCACGTCGTAGCTGTTTAGCCTAAGGCATGCTCTAAAACTCTTTATACACTCACCTAAAGGATTATTAGGAACACCCATTCAATTTCTCCTTAATGCAATTATCTACTCAACCAATCACGTGGCAGTTGATTCAATGCATTTAGGGGTGTGATCCTGGTCAAGACAATCTCCTGAATTCCAAACTGAATGTCAGAATGGGAAAGAAAGATGATTTAAGAAATTTTGAGCGTGGCATGGTTGTTGGTGCCAGATGGGCCGGTCTGAGTATTTCACAATCTGCTCAGTTACTGGGATTTTCAGGCAGAACCATTTCTAGGGTTTACAAAGAATAGTGTGAAAAAGGAAAAACATCCAGAATGCGGCAGTTCTATGGGCGAAAATGCCTTGTTGATGCTACAGGTCAGAGGAGAATGGGCCGACTGCTTCAAGCTGATAGAAGGGCAACTTTGACTGAAATAACCACTCGTTACAACCAAGGTATGCAGCAAAGCACTTGTGAAGCCACAACATGCACCACCTTGAGGTGGATGGGCTACAACAGCAGAAGACCCCACCGGGTACCACTCATCTCCACTACAATTCGGAAAAATAGGCTACAATTTGCAAGAGCACACTAAAATTGGACATTTAAAGATTGGAAAAATGTTCCCTGGTCTGATGAGTCTCGATTTCTGTTGAGACCTTCAGATGGTAGAGTCAGAATTTGGCGTAAACAGAATGAGAACATGTATCCATCATACCTTGTTACCACTGTGCAGGCTGGTGGTGGTGGTGTAATGGTTTGGAGGATGTTTTCTTGGCACACTTTAGGCCCCTTAGTGCCAATTGGGCATCGTTTAAATGCCACGGCCTACCTGAGCATTGTTTCTGACCATGTCCATCCCTTTATGACCACCATGTACCCATCCTCTTCTGGCTACTTCTAGCAGGATAATGCAACATGTCACAAGGCTTGAATCATTTCAAATTGGTTTCTTGAACATGACATTGAGATCACTGTACTGAAATGGCCCCCACAGTCACCAGATCTCAACCTAATAGAGCATTTTTAGGATGTGGTGGAACGGGAGCTTCGTGCCCTGGATGTGCATCCCACAAATCTCCATCAACTGCAAGATGCTATCCAGCCTATATGGGCCAACATTTCTAAAGAATGCTTTGAGCACCTTGTTGAATCAATGCCACGTAGAATTAAGGCAGTTCTGAAGGCGAAAGGGGGCCAAACACAGTATTAGTATGGTGCTCCTAATAATCCTTTAGGTGAGTGTATATGGATTTTTCCAGACATCTATGTGAGAAATGAATGGGAAATTTACTTACGGATCCAGAGGAGAGGCGGGACTGTTGAGGTCTATTGGCCGTCCAAGACTGAGACCGGCCCATCATTGGAGATTGATAATGAAGCGTACCCGGAGTTAATGAGATTTGCTGATATGGAACAAAGTCTCCTGGTGCGCTACATTGTAAAACGAATATCTCCTGTTACTGCATAATGTTGATTAGGCTACCGGCTACTGAATGTCACATAACGATTTTGTTACGTATCCGTGCACTTTTTTAAGTGGGTATACGGAATTCCTTGAAAATTTCTAGTGGGTATACGGCGTATACCTGCGTATCACGTAGACTAGACCACTGCTTACTACCGGTACATGTTCACATTTGAAAAATGCATAGAGATGTGCCCCGGACGTTTGCCTTCAATGATTTTATATTATTTATGCTATACAGATAGTACTTGCGATGAACATATATTAATGTTCTCAGTTCTGCATTTTTTGCTGCTTTCAGATTTCTGCTGAAATACAACAAAGTAAATAAACTCCTTTTGGAATGGTGACAGTGGTGTCATTTTTGTTTAATGTAGACCCTCTAATTTGTATAGCAGCTCTTTAAAGGTGCCAAAGTGAAGCAAACTAGGCAGTCTTGGAATTCAACTCGATGACTCGACTTGATGACTCGAATTTGGGACTCTGACTCGAACGCCAGTATTGATGACTCGACTCAGACTCTTCTTTCATGACTTGGACTTGAACTCGAACACTGGGGACTCGACTTGGACTCTTCTTTGGAGACTCAGACTTGGACTCGAGATTTGGTGGCTCGACTACAACACTACTGAATACCAAAAATCAATTTTTTTTTATCATAAAGTTCACTTTGTGTTTTATTCATACAATTTATTTAAATAAAATTTACTGAGTGTAACGTCATTGCCTTCCCTAGGATTTTGAACCCATATGCTTTCATGACTTCCTACATTCCTTTACACTCTGAACGCACCCCTCTCATCAGGTTCATTCAATCTGATTGCCAACACCTGATCCTGTTTGGTTGGTATATATGCACATTCTCTGCAATGCCTCATTGCGAGGTATTGTAAGTAACATTGCATTCTGAGC